>SDVV010016449.1:0-14245 GCA_016164225.1 Gammarus roeselii
GATGTATATAGATGTATATAGATGTATATAGATGTTTGATTTGCGTTACCTCGCCCCTGCAATCAGCTTCCCAATCACTTGAACTCATTGCAAAGAGTCCGAAAGCTAGTCCGACTTTATGCAGGAAGCAGTGCTCGCTGTCGCGCCCATTATCCTACTACCGGCACCGGGAAGTGTCCCTCTTTCCCGCGTTAACTAGCCCCACCTCGCCACCATCAAGCCATCCATGCATGGTAACGGGACACGCCGCAGGCTGATACGACAATAACGAAGCAAACTGTTCACATAATGCTCAATAACTTGAGTAAAATTGCCGCAGCTAAGGATAACGCTTATCTGATAAATTTTAATAAATGATATGTTTACAAGATGAAAAAGGCAGATGGGTCATACCAGTGTTAGTTCATACAGGTAAATCTAGTATTTATATTTGTACCATCAGTTCCATAAACGTGTAGCTTTTCATATTTTTGATTGCAATATTCCTTCGATGAGATTGCAGGAATGTGCGTCTCAAATCATGTATGTATACCTACAATGTCATTACAGCGATGTTGAGTGTACGAATGTACGTCTTTAATCACGTATTAATACTTATAATGTCATTGCAGTGATGTTGAGTGTATGAATGTGCGTCTTAAATCATGTATGTAAACTTACAATGTCATTGCAGCGATGTTGAGTGTACGAATGTACGTCTTTAATCATGTATGTATACTTACGATGTCATTGCAGCGATGTTGTGTACGAATGTACGTCTTTAATCATGTATGTATACTTACAATGTCATTGCAGCGATGTTGAGTGTACGAATGTACGTCTTTAATCATGTATGTATACTTACAATGTCATTGTTGGGTTGTTGAAATGAAAACTTGAAAAGCGCCGATTTATTCAACTGGTGCTATGTACATTGCTCCATGTTCTCATTGCTCCGTGTTCTCATTGCCCCATGTTCGCATTGCTCCATATTCGCATTGCTCCATGTTCTCATTGCTCCATGTTCTCATTGCCCCATGTTCTCATTGCTTCATGTTCACAGTGCTCCATATTCGCATTGCTCCAAGTTCTCATTGCCCATGTTCTCATTGCTTCATGTTCACATTGCTCCATATTCGCATTGCTCCAAGTTCTCATTGCCCCATCTTCTCATTGCTCCATGTTCTCATTGCCCCATGTTCTTATTGCTCCATGCTCCCATTGCTCCATGTTCTCACAGCTCCATGTTCTCATTGCTCCATGTTCGCCTTGCTCCATGTTCTCATTGCTTCATGTTCTCATTGCTCCATGTTCTCATTGCTCCATGTTCTCATTGCATCATGTTCTCATTGCTCCATGTTCTCATTGCTCCATGTTCTCATTGCTCCATGTTCTCATTGCTTCATGTTCTCATTGCCCCATGTTCTCATTGCTCCTTGTTCTCAACGTTTTATGTGCCCTATTTATTTCAATAATGAGCTGAAAAGCATTGCGCCGGTACTCGTCCAGTTGATATGGTTGATGGTGTGCTGTTGCTATCAAGACACAAAGTAATTAATGTAAGTTGGTCAACCATTAGAGGGTGTTGAAGGACATTTGCTACTGGGTAATAGAAACAACATTTGCTACTGGGTAATAGAAACAACATTTGCTACTAGGTAATAGAAACAACATTAGCAACTGGGTAATAGAAACAACACTTGCTGCTGGGTAATATAAACAGTATTTGCAACTGGGTAATAGAAACATCTGCTACTGGGTAATAGAAACAACACTTGCTACTGGGTAATATAAACAGCATTTGCTACTGGGTAATAGAAACAACATTTGCTATTGGGTAATAGAAATAACATTTGCAACTGGGTAATAGAAAAAATATTTCTTTATGGGTAATAGAAAAGGCATTCGTTAATGGGTGATCTGTAACCATGAATCAAACGATACTGTTAAACGTCGCAGTGACTGGTAAATTCTGACAGTAGAATTTTTATTACTTCTCAATTATTTGTTAAAAAATATGCATTAAATTGGACGCTCCACTTCAATCAGTATAGCGTTAGATTAAGAATCTCAGTTGTCGAGCACTCGAGGACCCACAGGGCCATTGCATAGGACACCATCGTCGATGTCGATAAGTTTCAAAATTATTCCACTTACATTGAGTTCTCTTTGAATACGGATTATATTAGGTTTCCAATTTATTCTGTTTTGCGCAGAGGCAGTGTCTTAACCAGTGTGACAAGTGAGTTCAAAAACACCATCGCATACTGTTCTTCGCGTCTAAGCTCCAAAGTTTGCAAGTTTCCAGGGTATAGAAGCTCATTTTTTTGCTGTATCAAAATAAGAGCCGGTCACCACTCAATCATCTATCACTCTATCGCTCTACCGAATATCGTCTCGTAAAGGTTAAAGTTTTCAACTTGATTGGAGAGATTGACTATCATCTCTTTGGAGCGAGAGCAATATGGCATCCCAAAGGGTTAACCCCTGGGGGCATCCCAGGCTTACCCGCCTTCCCGCGGTATCCTCGTTACCCACCAAATTGTATTTGTCCCTTTGTGTAAATATATTTTGATTTAAAAGTTCCCTCCACCGTCCCTCCCTTTCAGTTTGTAGCTACACCCCTCCCCCTTGGTGCACTAAGAGGTGAGCCCCCACTGACACCGAGGTTTGTGAATTTAGAATAGAAACTAATTGAAATTAAAAAAGCAACAAAATTTGTAAAAAAAGTCGTAAAAAACAAAAATCTTCACAAAATAATTTAGATTTAAGTTTAATTTTGAGAGTAAATTTTAGGATTAAGTATGTGTAAATATTTGTACATGCAATATAAATAAATGTAAAGAAGGCCCCACCTTCATTACCCAGAACCCCGGGTAGAAGCCGGGGATCAAACAATGGGCAAGACCATGCCCTATCGGACCAGTCTGCGAGAAAGAACGACAAACCCCTCAGAAGTTCCTCATCGATAGGAGACCTGACTCAGGTCGTAGTCAACGACACAAATGAATGCTTCTCGAAGCTCCACACGAATATAATCTGAATGCAGAATACCCTAGGCAACGTTAGCAAAATGATGGGCCTTCCCGAGCTGGAGACTGAGGACTGCTCAGCGCCCTCCAGTGAAGTCGGTGAACGCCTCACTATCACCAATCATTTATTTCCATCGTCTGGCAATGGGTTTTAAATTTTTAGAAAACAATTAAATTTTTAAGACATAAAACATGAAACTTCATTTGTTATGATCAACCTCAGCTAGCAGATATATATGTCTCAATGTCTAACCAGACATTCACATAAAGCTTGAGTCTTTCTCACCGCGCGAGAAACAATGTAGGCCTGTCAACCCTAGCTTAGGTTACACGGTGTGA
Source organism: Gammarus roeselii (assembly GCA_016164225.1). Classification (NCBI taxonomy): domain Eukaryota; kingdom Metazoa; phylum Arthropoda; class Malacostraca; order Amphipoda; family Gammaridae; genus Gammarus; species Gammarus roeselii. The sequence goes on from SDVV010016449.1 coordinate 3,351, forward strand.
AACCTTTTCTAGGTGTACTTTCCATCACCCTCGAAAGTGTTTCTACACATGAAGTAAGGCCCACCCCTTCGGGGGATGCCCTTCGGGGAGATTTTCAAGTCGTTTGGACCAGTTGGGGAATCGGGGTATCACTACGTAACAGAACAGTACGGTAGGAGGGTGGGTTTTCTCTCTTCTCTTCTCTCTTCTAGTTTTTTTTGTGAACTACACTCAACTTTATTGTACTGAACTATCCCCCAACATAACTTAACGATGTACTCATACCTTCTCTTTTTATAATATCACAATCATTATTCATGCTCGTTTGAAAAGAACCCTGTTTACTTGTTATTGTTACATTATTCAAAATAACATGATAAAAATATCTCGTCATCATTACAACCCTTGCGCCATCTTTAACTATTTTACAAGACCGTAATAGTACTAAAGTTATAACACATTATCAACTACTCTATTTGAATCAACTAAAACGAGAGTTCAATTTTAATTCGTCACAGCTCATCTCTGGGGGCCGCCGGTTCGGATTACATGGAGCACTAAACATAAGAACATTTGTGCAACTATGAATACCCGATTGGATGAGCTGATGAAGGGGATAGAGGCCAGGGAACCCGTAACATGTTTATGTGCTCCCGCCTCTTACCTCTCTGATAACATCGCTCTCCTCCCAGCCGAAACTCATAACGCCCGAACGCTAAAATACGTAAAGAGGAGACAATACACTTGATTTGATGACCACAACCTATTCTACAACGCCCTTAAGTCCCCGAACACTTGAAAATGATATTCGATGTCAATGACAGACCGGATATTTGCCCATATAAACTACGAGAAGAACTGGTCTTCATGACTGGCCAACAAATTCTCAACATCACCGCCAGCGGTGACGATAACTTCACCATTAGAGTAGACACAAAACTTCAAAGTGACACTATACTCTCCAAAAACAGAATATGCAAAGAGCCTTGCAAAATCATACCACACCCAACTTTTCCCATGAGTTTAGGCCTGATTTACGTCGAGGGTCTCCCGAGTAATGAAGCCGACGAGTTCATCACCGGACTCTTCCAATACGAGGAATGTAAAGTTGAAGCAAAAATCGCACCAAAAATCAAGTCAAAAAGAAACATCACCACGCCCTTCTGCTTAAATTCAACTGCCCCACCCCACCTAACTACATAGACATACCTTTCTATGATGCCAAAATCAAGGTTACACCCTTCGGAAAACGTCCGATGCGATGCTATAAATGCCAGAAATACGGACACACGAGCAGAGATTGGAAATCTCCTGTTCCCGTGCCGTATACTAAATGAGAACCCCTTAGATAGCACAAGCTGGTCCCTAGTTTGTGCTGGGACTTTAAACTGCACGTTTGTTTCGCTTGCAAAGTGTTCTATCAACGTTAACGTCAAGAGGCCTTTATAAGTGAGCCCCCTGGCCCCTGGCTTGAACCAGGGGTCCAATGGTGGGAAGGAGGAAGCCCCACCCGGGAGGGACTAGCACCCCCTCCAGAGTGACGAAGACCAAGATTCCAACGGCCAAAAACGTCAGCCTCTCCAAGATGAGCAGCGCCACCACAGCCGAAGACGACCGGAGAGACAACCGCATCGACGAGTTTACCAGGAACGTCCAGTAAATCAGAAATCTACTAAGCCAAGCGACCGGCCTCTCTGAGCAGGAAGCAGAAGTTTTTGCCGCAGAACCTAGCACAATTGACGACCGTCTAACGTGGCTCGAGGGTCGTGTCAAGAACATTTTTCTCCATATCCACGAACTAGTAAAGAACCACTACTAAAGAACCCGCAAATTACGCAAATACCTCTACCTCGTCGTCCGACGATAACTTCGACAACTCTTCACCTCACAAAAACCCCAACCGAGCTCCTAGGGTTGCAAGGAGGAAGCAATACACGCCATTCAATGAGCACAACATGTTCAACAATAGTCATACTTTTCCCGAATAACTGAAGATCACGTCCGACGTCAACGACAGACCGGATATTTGCCCATACACTCTGCGAAAAGAGCTGGGCTCTTTCACTGGCCGCCCAGTCCTGAGCGTCGCCACCGGCGGCGACGAAGGCTTTGTTATCAGAGTAGACACAAAACTTCAAAGTGACACGATTATCTCCAAAACTAGACTCTGTGAAAAGGCATACAAAATAGTGCCACACTCGACTTTTCTACAAGTTCAGGTTTGATCTACGTTGAAGATATCCCGAAGGAGGAAATCGAGGAGTACATTATCGAACTCGTTCAATACGAGGACTACGTCGTCGAAGCAAAAATCGCACCAAAGGTCACACCACACAGCCCTAATACTAAAATTGAACTGCCCTACTCCACCAAAATATCTAGACATTCCCTTCTGCGTCACCAAAATCAAGGTTACACCATTTGAGAGACGTCCGATGCGATGTTATAAATGCCAGAAAATCCGGATGCATGAGAGGAAACTGTGATGGTAAGCAAAGATGATCATACTGCTCCCTGGACGACCATGACAAACTGGAAGATCCCCAGTCGTGCCAGTCCGAAGAACAGCACTGTTTTTACTGCAAAGTAGACGGACACCTCACCGGACATAGAGATTGTCCAGAGGAGGAGACGGAGAGAGCGATCCTCCAGTACCAGATAGATCACGGGGTCGGCGACTAGAGGCTGTAGTCTCGATGCGCTCTTCGCAGAATGACCCTCCTACCGGGGAGTGGAGACCGGCACCATTTCCCACCCACTTCCTCATAACGTTCAACGAAAGTGGGGCCAGCAAAGTTACCCTTTCAACTAATCCATTTATAATGATGAAATCACTTGCCGAACAACTTGGAGGAAAACCGAAAGAAATTCAACGACAGGGAAAGAAATATCTTGTCTACGTCGAAGAACGTGAACAAAGTAACGCTGTACAAAAAATTACTCGCATAAACAAACTCAAAATTACAGTTGAAATACATTCGTCCTACAACGAAACCAAACGAATTATATACACCTCCCGTTACACACCTACAACCAACCTCAGTGCTTTTGCTGAAGGTCTAGCTGAGGATTACGGAGTTACCGAAATCCGTCTAGCAACATGGATAAAATCACGTTACGCAAGTTCTACTGCATACCAAATTACCTTCCCAGGACACGACACACCGGAATTCATAGTAATCCCGGTTAAACAAGGAAGAACCAAAACCTACCCAGTTGCAACATGGCCCCCAATGTGCAAAAAAGCCCTTGAATACGGCCACGTCATCGCATACTGCCAGTCACATACGCCCCAACGTTGTAAGAAGTGCGCTGGCGAGCACGACTGAAAAGACTGAACAGCCCACTACCCTAAATGCTACCACTGCTCATGCTACCATGAAGCAGGCGACCGTGACTGCCCAGTATACATGGACCAGAAGAAATAACAATCACACAAAACGAACGCAAAGTTACTCGGAAACAAGCCATCCAAATCTGGAAAGACGATAACCCAAACCGCCTCAATTATGCCAAAGCAGTCAAATCGACAATCCAACCAAGCTCCTCCGACGACATCCACACATCATCAGGGCAACATCGTAATAACACTTCCACACTCCTATCAGGCTGCAGTGCTTCCTTACTCAGTCCAGCGACCGCCCCTGCACCAGAGACTCACAGTCCTAGAAATGATTTATGCGGTGCCCAGGAGGACGACGAGATGAATGCATCCCCCGCAGTTGACCACGCAGCAAGGCTCAATACTATAAAAAATGAAAAGGCAAAGAGATGAAGAAGCCTCCGATACCCAGGCGCCACTGAGCAAAAAGATCAGTAACAACTCTCAAATAAAGGCCCGCCATGACAAAAATCCAGAACTACCTCCACCTATCTCAAATGCGGCTCCGTTCGTGGAAAACCACTACGAGGGACACGATCCCCCGTTAACAAACCCAACTCACAAATACGCTACCACCGAGAACGATCACGGCCTCGCCGACGGCGCTTATCTTGAAAAACTCATACGCGAGACCTCTGTACAACCAGTCATCTTACCTGGCCCAAATACCTCGCACGCCATGCAACCACTCACGCATATCAAAAACGCTACCACAGAAGATGAGCGCACTCGCTCACAAAGCAAACACAAAAAGCACACACCCTCGTCTTCCCACAAGAGCACTCGCAGCCGCGACCGCAGCAATCACAGCAGACCGCCTTTCACCGAAGACGGACACTCCCGTGAACACTCACGACTCAGATCCCCTAGGCAAATTCAAAAACGCGAGCACCACAAAAGCTCCAGCAAATCATGCGACCAGTCTTCAAAATGAACACCAAAATACTCCAGTGGAACCGCCAGGGACTCTGAAACATGAAAGACGAATTACTATCCTTAATCGCCACATATAAACCTTTGGTGATAGGCCTCCAAAAGATCAAACTCCGCGAAACCGCCACCTTCAAAATCCCCAATATATCATACACCGCCGCGAAGGCCACACCAACGTGACAGCTCACGGCGGAGTGGCACTTGAGATTCACCAAAGCGTACCTCACCTCCCCCTTCCCCTGAGGACAGAACTCCAAGCTATCGCTATAAAGATATGCGGCTCAAGGCCAATCACAGTGGTATCCATCAACTCATCACGAAGCCATTACCTTTCGAAAGCACCAATGACCGAATTACTAAACCAACTGCCCTCGTCAATACTCCTTGGAGACTTCAACAGCTACCATGAAACATGGTGATGCGTGAGAACAGACCCCAGGGGAGTGATAATGGCTATCACCATAAACACTCATAACCTGGTCCTTCTCAACGACAGACAACCCCCAACTCGTTTGGGGAGTTTTGCCTTCAACACACGACAGCGACCATAACCCAGTCATCATATTGCTTCTTACCAACCAACCAAGAAACCCTGCCCCACAAGAACTTCGATTCAACTACCGTAAAGCCAGCTGGGTGGAATACTCAGCACACATTGCGTGGAGCGATATAGATGGCATCCCCGAAAACATATCGGAACACAACCTCGTCGCCCAACTGTACGAAAAGTTTCAAGCTGCAGCCGAGGCAAGCATTCCCCATTATGCCCCTTCAACCTTCTTTCCGAAACCATGGTTGTACCGAAAGGTGCAAGAAGCAAGAGATAAGCGTGAAAGTCCAAATCATGCCTACCGACGCGCACGCTCCCCCAGGAACCAAGAAAGAGCATCTGCTGTATACCGAAAACTTCGAATGGAGAAGAAACGTGAAAGCTGGGCTCAGTTAGTCAACATTATAAATCGAAACACCCCCCCTCTCCCAGGTGTGGAAAAAAATCCGACGTATCCAGGAAAAACCCGAGCGACCTATTAACATCCTTTCAGACGGAGGCAGAACTTATTGTTCCCACGCGGATATCGCAAATAAACTAGCTCAGACTTTTTGCCAGATTTCGCAATCAACAAACTACAGGCTGCTTTCCAACGGGAAAAGGACTTGCGAGAAAGTGAACATCTTGACTGAACTTCTAGAAACGAAGAGACCTACAACAAACCATTCTCCCTCCACAAAGTACAGTGCGCCATAGACCATACACGTAAAACTTTACCTGGACCAGACCGGGTGGGTACACATCAACATGATGAAGAATCTCCCAGATGACGCCCGTGAGCACTTATTAAAAGTATTCAACACTCTGTATTCAAACTCATTTTTTCCCGATCAATGGCGGGAATCTGTAATTATCCCAATACCCAAACCTGTGAAATTCCACGGTGACCCACATAACTATCGCCCCATTGCTCTTGTCAGCGTCCTCTGCAAGACCATGGAAAGAATGACAAACACGCGCCTCGTCGAATACCTTGATATGCGTGCAGGCCCGAATAGCATCCGGTGTGGCGGCCGCAAGCGTCACTACGACGGACCACCTTGTAAGACTGGAATCTGACATTAGACAGGCATTTGTAAAAGAGGAACACGTGGCTTCCATATTTTTCGACGTGGAAAAAACATACGATATTACCTGGAAATATAGCATCATGAAGGATCTCCACCGCAAAGAGCTGAGAGGCCACTTACCACGTTACATCCACCAATTCTTGCAAAATCGCACCTTCAGGGTTAAGGTCGTCGATGACACCCTGTCACCATCCTATCCGCAAGAAATGGGCGTCCCCCCAAGGAAGCGTCCTCAGTGTCACTCTTTTTATCCTCAAAATCGATCAGTTGGCCGACATTCTTCCTCGAGACTGAAGACTGCTCTCATCACTATACGGGAACGACCTACAAATAAGCTACAGACACCCCAGACTCATAAAAATTCAACATGATCTCCAGAAGTGCTTAAACCTAGTCGGGAACTGGGCTTCCCTAAATGATTCCGATTCTCGCCCTCTGAAACTAAAAGCATGCACTTTACCCATGTGCCCGGTTTACACCTGAAACCAGCCCTAACGCTGCACAACACCCCTCTGGTATACGAAGAAACGATAAAACTCCTGGGTCTTGTGTGGGACCCTAAACTCACGTGGCGTCCCCACATTGCAGCCCTGGCAACTCGAAGCAAAAGGTCGACGGGACTTATCCAATCGGTAACATCCCTGAAGTTCGGTGCCGACATGGACACCGGAATGATGTTGTTCAGAGCAATAATACGACCGCGCATGGACTACGGTTCAGCAGCCAAAAGTACTCGCGACCTTCTCTCGGCCATCGCAAACAATACTTTGCGTATCACAACTGGCGCGTTTCGCTTCACCCCTATCAAATCCCTTAACGTGCTCGCTAACGAACTTCCACTTTCGCTCCGGCGAGACAACCTTTTGTCACACTACTATTTTAAGACTAGAAGTCTAATCAACAACCTGGCAAGCAGCCACATCACCAACATATCCGATGAGCGCCTTTTCGCGGCTATAAATAATATATGAACCCCGTTTTCCCTACGTGTGGACAACCTGCTGACCTCGCTGAACATCAATTGTGAAGCTATTAAGCCTTCATTCTCCTACCGAATTCTTCAAATTATTACACCAACATGGATGAGCAACCCACCACCGGTCAACCTAGACCTGCAAGTGTGTCCTAAAGCAACTGCTCCAACCAACGCGTACCAGCAGAAATCCCTAAGGCTACTTGAGGAAGAATATTTAGAGCACCGCCGTATATACACTGACGGCTCCAAAACCGCGGACGGAGTGGGAGCCGCCGCTGTGTGCGGGGACATCCCGCTCTCAGCCATCCTCCCACAAGAGGCCTCCGTGTTCTCTGCGGAGCTCCACGCACTCGAACTAGCCATCTCTATTGCAAAAGCAAAAACAAATACGTCCTCACCCAGCTTAAAACACTACACTACGAACATCCTGTTCTACGTAAAACGCAGCACGATCTCTTTGTGATTTCCAAGATGGGTCAGGCAGTTAAATTCTGCTAGATCCCCGCACACGCTGGGATAAGAGGAAACGCACTTGCGAACTCTCTTTAAACTGGCATCTGCTCACCAAGAACAACTTTTCGCAGTACATTACCGGGACTGGTTCCCTATCATCAACTCCCATATAACATCCCGATGGGATGAAACGTGGCAACAGAGTGGACAAAAAATGTTTTCAGTCAAATCCTCAGTCGGAAAATGGGAAACAAAGTTCACCAACAGAAAAGGCCAAGTGTTCATCAACCGCTTGTGGACGGGACACACGTGGATAACACACCACCACCTGGTGGATGTCGACACAGGACCAAACGCGCCACCTTGCGCCTGTTACCATCAAGTGGCGATCAGCTTGAAACACTTACTGATGGATTGCAACGCACTCGTGGCAGCCCGACGAGCGTTCTTGAATCCTCCGTGCAACCTACAAAGCCTACTCACTGACCCAACCTACCGTAAAAAGTGTATCGCTTTCGGAAAACACACCGGACTATACGAAGCTGTCCAAACCCCAAACACCTGTACAAGTGAAGCGGTCTCCCCACCCCATTACGCAAAGAGATGATAATACATTTACGAAGATACGCGTTAGCTCTTTACTCTCTTGTACGCGCTAGTACGCGAATGTGCCACAATTTAAATATGTACTTGGTTTTATTTTGGCAAGACTAATATTTTCGCACGCTAGTCCGTGCGAACTAACCTGAATCAATGAGAGTCGCGCCCTACAGGGAGCCTATTATGACTCACGTTGAGGCTCCGGTGGAAATGAGGCTCAAATCAAAGGGTGGAAATGAGGCTCAAATCAAATGAAATTGATTGACGATCGTCAAACCAATTTTTAAATGATCTTACAATGTTAGTGGTTGGTTTAATTTTGGAATAATTTATATGATATCTTGAAACAATTCTTCTTTCTTTAGGATTGATTTGGGGTAAAAAAAAGTGCCACCTAGCCTATCTACAGAAAAATTCCAAGAACAATACATAAATATTTTTTCACTCATGGTTCCCCAGACAATGGTACAGTGGAGCGGTTATCATCAGTACCCCGCGAGGAATTAACGCTATGAGGTATCAGGCCCACTCTGTAACGTCTATCTCGGACGACCATCGTAAGAAGATCACAGGAAGAACATGTTTAATGACAAAGCTGGCGTGTGGAGTGCAGCCAACACTGCCAGGTGCTCGTGGATGTAGGTCACGAAGGGTCCCATGAGCACCGGTGGGGGTGCGCCTGCCTGTACGACCAAACTCATGAGGGGGAGGCGAGAGAAAAATTCGGAACCCAGTGGAGGCTGCTCGGGTCATCTTTGACTATCGTTCTGGGGTGGGCTGAACTCGTATCGGTGTCTATCACGTGAGAAGAGGGTCCATGCAGGCTGTGTCGGTTATTCAACAAGGGTTTGTCGAGTTTATGGGTGCGTCCTCATCCAAAACGATTAAGACGTGTTTGCGTAATGTATCGATAACCACTAGTGGAAAGGTTTATTAAGGCTGCGTGCGTCAGTGTCCAGCAGGAACGTGTTTTAGTGTGTTGACATCTATGGTTGGAGCAGGGTATGTACATCCAACAAAATTCCAACACATTCTTGCCAACGGTAGGCAGAAAGGTAGCACAGTAACTTCGTCTGGAAGCGCGCCATAGAGTTTTGGGTTACTGAAAGTAAAAATAACCCACAATCGGCAATCTAAGATTACTCAGTCAAATAGATGCAAGCAGTCAGTCAGTTGTTGCATCATGGTATTAAAAAAACTTCACTTGGATTATCACGCAGCCAAATAGATGCAAGCAGTTACTCAGTTGTTGCATCATGGTACTAAAGAAACTCCACTTGGTTTATTACTCAATCAAATAGATGACAGCAGTTAGTCAGCTGTTGCATCATGGTATTGAAGAGACTCAACTTGGTTTATTACTCAATCAAATAGATGACTGCAGTTAGTCAGTTGTTGCATCACGGTATTAAAGAAACTCCACTTGGTTTATTACTCCGTCAAATAGATGACTGCAGTTAGTCAGTTGTTGCACCATGGTATTAAAGAAACTTAGCTTGGATTATTACTCAGTCGAATAGATGCAAGCAGTTAGTCAGTTGTTGCATCATGGTATTAAAGAAACTCCGCTTGGTTTATTACTCAATAAAATAGATCACAGCAGTTAGTCAGTTGTTGCATCACGGTATTAAAGAAATTCCACTTGGTTTATTACTCATTCAAATAGATGACTGCAGTTAGTCAGTTGTTGCACCATGGTATTAAAGAAACTTAGCTTGGATTATTACTCAGTCGAATAGATGCAAGCAGTTAGTCAGTTGTTGCATCACGGTATTAAAGAAACTCCACTTGGTTTATTACTCAATCAAATAGATGACAGAAGTTAGTCAGAGGTTGGATCATGGTATTAAAGAGACTCAACTTGGTTTAGTACTCAGTCAAATTGATGCAAGCAGTAAGTCAGTTGTTGGATCATGGTATTAAAGAAACTCAAGTTGGTTTTGTTACTCAATCAAATAGATGACAGCAGTTAGTCAGTTGCTGCATCATGGTATTAAAGAAACTCCACTTGGTTTGTTACTCAATCAAATAGATGACAGCAGTTAGTCAGTTGTTGCATCATGGTATTAAAAAAACTCCACTTGGTTTATTACTCAATCAAATAGATGACTGCAGTTAGTCAGTTGTTGCATCATGGTATTGAAGAGACTCAACTTGGTTTATTACTCAGTCAAATTGATGCAAGCAGAGTTAGTCAGATGTTGGATCATGGTATTAAAGAGACTCAACTTGGTCTATTACTCAGTCAAATTGATGCAAGCAGTTAGTCAGTTGTTGCATCGTGGTATTAATGAAACTCCTCTTGGTTTCCCATTTATTTGTAATTGGCGTGTTGAAAAGTAACCTGAATTTAAATTGTAGTGTCTGTAGAGAGCAAGGTTATTTTTTTAGGCGTCCTTCTTTTACTCACAAGTTTCAATACTCTCAAATGAGCTTGTCAGTATGACATAGCCCAAGTCATTCAGTGCACACGTCTATTTTAGTGCGATGCGTACTCGGTTTTCTTCTTGCTTATGAAACTATCACAGTTTTTGTCTCATATTGATTTTTACACCGCCTGAGTCGCAATTTGTAGCGAACATGACTATTTGTACGGTCTATATGCATAATTTAACTATGAAATAACCATTTGGTAGTAAATGGTAATACCTCTTAAAGGTGGTCAATTGGCGACCGAGTTACAATTGACTGCTTGAGATTTGAGTACAACAACATACTCTCGACCTCTTTCCAACACTTACCGTCTCTCGACCTCTCTCCAGCACTTACCGTCTCTCGACCTCTCTCCAGCACTTACTGACTCTCGACCTCTCTCCAGCACTTACCGACTCTCGACCTCTCTCCAGCACTTACTGACTCTCGACCTCTCTCCAGCACTTACCGACTCTCGACCTCTCTCCAGCACTTACTGACTCTCGACCTCTCTCCAGCACTTACTGACTCTCGACCTCT
>SDVV010016450.1:0-14245 GCA_016164225.1 Gammarus roeselii
TATGCATGCGCACACGCGCGCACAAGCGTGCACAAGCATTCACACGCGGGAACAAGCGCACACGCGTCCGCGCATGCGTGCACTCATGCGCGCACACATGCGAGAATACACGCGCACACACATGCCGTTACATACGGGCGCACATACGCAGGCCCACATGCGAGCAGGGCACACACGCACCTACAAACGAGTGCACACATGCGCAAATACGCGAGCGCATAAACGCTCGTCAACACTCGCGCACACACGCGCGCACACGCTCGCAAACCTGCGCGCACACATGCGCGTACACACGCTAGCAAACACCCTCGCACAGAGGCACACACACAAACGCACACACAGGTGCGCGCACACATTCACGCGCACACACTCGTGCGCACACACGCACGCGCACACTCGCTAGTGCACACACGCGCACACACACGCGCGAACACACGCGCGCGCACACACCTGCGCACACACACGCACGCGCGTGCACATACTCGAGCACACACTCGGGCACACTCTCGCACACTCGCGCACACTTGCGCAAGTCACGCACACACTCACGCACACTCGCGGACACTAGCGCACAGTCGCGCGCACACAGGCGCGCAAACGCACACTCGCACACACACGCGCACACTGGCGCACACTCATGCACACTCCCGCGTACACATCCACACACACATGCGAGCAAACACGCGCACACACGCGCGCACACACGCGCGCACACACAAGCACGCGCACACGTACGTGTGCGAGCAAATGCGCACATGCACCCGCACACACACACGCGCGCGCAAACACATGCGTGCGCATACAAGCGTGCGCAAACACTCGCACACGCACTGACGGGCACTTGCACACAAGCGCGGACACTCAGACACACACGCGCATACACGCGTGCATGCGCGCAAACGTGTGCCCACGCACCCACACACGCACTCACACACGTACGCACACACTCGCGCACGCCTGCGCGCACATACGCGTGCATAGACGAACACAAACGCACATGCATACACGCATGCACACACACGCGCACATGCGCGCGCATTAATGTGTTCGCACTCGCGCGCTAACACGCTCGCACAGAAGTGCGCCCGCGCGCGAGAACGTGCGCATGTGCTGGTATGCGAGCAGACGCGCGCACACGTCTGCACACGCGCGTTCAGATGAATACACTGCGCGCACATGCGCTCACACGCACACACGCACGTACGCGCGCGCACATGCGCACACGCTTGTGCACGCGCACACACGCGCACACTAGCACACACGCGCACACAAGCGCGCACACAAGCGCGCACACTCGCACTCACTCGCGGACACTCGCGCACACAGCTGGCGAGTGTCCTTATCATCTTATCATCAAGACATTGCACTCTGAGGATAAAGAAACCACGGACAAACCAAATTTTCATATAGTTGGAGGGGAGCTACGACTAATGTTAATATAAATTAGGTAGTAGTTGTAGTTGCTTCCATGTTCCACCGGAGTCCCAACGCGAAGTTAATGCTGACTCCCCCGTAGGGTGGTAATATAAATTAAATCAACAAATTGACAGTATAAATGCCATCAAAGCCTCATAAGACGTCAATGGTTTAAAATACACAGATCTATCAATAGAAAATGTACAGAAATAAGTAATACATTTAAACAAAGTTACAACACTAGAGAGCAATATTATAAAGACCTTTTGAAACAAACAATTGGGGGCACAAGACTGAGTTCAGTAATAAATATAACAAGAGGTACACATGTCCTTGACATGAAATGTGATTTTCACGAGACCGTGTCCTTAACATGATATATGTGATTATTACGAGATCATTTGTTTATCAAGACATTACAATCGAAGGATAAAGAAAAGATGACAACCCAAATTTACTTATAGTTTGAGATGTGCAATGAAATAAAAGAGAACATTATGATTAATGCCAATACAAACATGATCAAAGGAATAAACAGTATGAATGCTATCAATGTCTCATAAGACGCCAGAGGCTCAAAACACTCAGGGTTATCAACAAACAGATGTGTGGATATAAGAAATACTTTAACACAATGTCCCAACACCAGCGTGAAAACAATAATCTGAGATGACTCTTCGAAACAAAGTATATAAATTTTTTCGTTAAGTTGAAGAGGAGCTGCAAAAAAAACTGGTCATTCGGAATAATGTTATTAAACAAAAAAACACAAATTAAGGAGCGAAAAATGTGTATACTACCAAGCCTCATAAGACGGCAAAAGCTAGAAATAAACAGGGATATCAATGAAAAATGTCCTTTACTAAGCAATACATAAAAATTGTCACGATTCTAGCTAGCAAAATTACGACATTAAGAAACAATTTATATCAGAAATGTTCGTTAAGTGAAGGGGGAGCTGCAATCAGAAAGAAAACATTGTGATTAATGTAACTAGAAAAATACAATTGATGAAAGAATAGTGTGAATGCTACCCAGTGGTTCAAAATACACAAGATTATTAATTGAAAATGTTCAAAAATAGGCAATACTTTAAAACAATGTTAGAACACTAGCAAGCAACATTATAAAAACCTTACAACATTTTCATAAAGTTACGGGGAGCTGCAACGAAAAGATAACATTAAAATTAAGGTTAATAAGAAGCAGAATACAATTACCGAATGAATTGCTTGATTATGATTAAGAATAAGGGTTTTTTCTGCACCGGAGCGAATAGTATCAATGACACCATCAAAGCTCATCAGACGTCAATGGTATGAAATACAACGGATTATCTCCACAAATCTACGGAAATAAGCAGCACAATAAGAAATGTTACATCACATGCAAATACAAACTCAATAACTTTTAGAAACAAATGTCAAAAATTATCGTTAAGTTAAGTGGGAGCTGCAATGAAAATAAAACATTATGGTAAAAGTTAAGGGAAATACATTTCATCAATGGATAGTTTGAATCCAATCATCAAGCCTGATCAGACGTCAATGGTATGAAATGAACAGGATTATCAATAAAACGAAATATACATGATTATCAATAAAAAATGGTCGAAAATTATCAGTACCTTGAAAAATGTGACAGCGCTTCCGAGTGAAATCACAGTACTCCTTAGGAAGGATTATGTAACGACGGTGTCCGACAGTTTATGAGAAGCTGCAACGGTAGATAAGAAAGGAAGTAGGGTTAGACATGAACATGCATGATGCAGCGCTTCCGATTAACCATGCACATCAGTCATGCCACATATATACAAGATCAAGAGGAATACACGGATAAAAAAATTATACCGTTGCTGTAAATTGACGTATCAATAGGCAAGTGATGTTAAGAATACTTCAAGCGCCCAACCGATAATAAACTATGGCAATGAGAAACATATATGACACAAATTGTTTTTTTCGGGCGCAGATGAAATACAGTGATATGAAAAACAATTTTGGATAATCGAATAATTTTTCTCGCGTAGAAGGAGATGTGATAACTTCATTTCAAGCCCAAAGATCGGAGACAATTGCAAAATTTTCAAGAAGATGCAGGGTGACCTGCTCTGTGCGTCCGAGGCAGCCATTTAGGACAAGTGGCATAGAATAAAAACTGCCTAATTTATAGACGGCGGCCGCCACAGCATCCAGAACAATTCGATGGATTTTACAAATTACTCGAACAAATCAACGTGAAGTTCTGAATGAATTCTTGAAAATTCGGTCTGACTGCCGAATCTTATTGGCTTATATAGCTCGTCAAAATGCTAGATTCTTATTGGCTTATATGACTCGTCAAAATGCTAGATTCTTATTGGCTTACATGGCTCGTCAAAATGCTAGATTCTTATTGGCTTACATGGCTCGTCAAAATGCTAGATTCTTATTTGCTTATATGGTTCGTAAAAATGCTGGATTCATATTAGCTTCTATGGTTCGTCGCTGGATTCTCATTGTCTGATCTCTGGAATCAATAATCGGGGTTCCGTAAGATTAGATTTTTCTTAAATTTCACCTGGCTAAGACCCAAGGCAATGGCAATTAATTAAACACAGTTTTGCAATTTGTTATCCAGGCTATTGATGAATGAATCATATCAGCTGATAAGAATCCAACGGCTTGACAGTCCACCGAATTTAAATTGAGCTTAACCAATTATTCACGACCAACGAGCGAAGCGATTTGTTGAATGAAGTGGGATAGTTAAAAATTTCGTATGTATTCATATTTGTTTCACTCATTTTCATTTGTGCCGTGTTTCTGCATCCAGAGAAGCCAAACCACTTGCCGGCACAGGTCTTAGTCTGCTATGACGTAACATTAGTGAGTGAAAGCCACCAATAAGAGAATAGAAAAGAGTTCTCACGAATTGTGCATGGATCTATTTTTATTCAATTGGGTGCTTTCGCTCACAACTGTGTAGTCACAGAGGTCATGCTCAGACCTGGCTACCCTCAACTGCCTTCTTGACCCCAGAAATGAGCGATGTGTGAAGATTAACGTTACCTTGTTAGTGATTTTGATAGAATTCCTTTGTGACGGGATGAGGCCGGCAGATGTTTGTAGATGGCTCTGCCTTGGTACAAGTTCTGGGCTTAGTTTGAGGTAACGACGAAAGTCTCATGGATGGAGATCTTTGTGACGGGATGAGGCCGGCAGATGTTTGTAGATGGCTCTGCCTTGGTACAAGTTCTGGGCTTAGTTTGAAGTAACGACGAAAGTCTCATGGATGGAGATCTTTGTGACGGGATGAGGCCGGCAGATGTTTGTAGATGGCTCTGCCTTGGTACAAGTTCTGGGCTTAGTTTGAGGTAACGACGAAAGTCTCATGGATGGAGATCTTTGTGACGGGATGAGGCCGGCAGATGTTTGTAGATGGCTCTGCCTTGGTACAAGTTCTGGGCTTAGTTTGAGGTAACGACGAAAGTCTCATGGATGGAGATCTTGTATCTTAAATCCATTGTAAACAATCGATATTACTTCGATCTAAGCCGTGCCGTAGAAGCACCGTGACGAACACCTGCTACCAAAGCCTACTGCCTCTCCGTGACTGACCCTACCTAGTTTATGCAACGTCAAAAATCAGATCTAAATTGGCCAATCAAAGCACGAGATTGCTATTTCAAAACATGCAATCATAACTGGTATCGGTGACAAGTTCTCTGATTGGTCAATTTATGCTAAGCCATGTACCTGTGGGAGACATTGAATGAAGTCTATCCTGGGCTACACTCACTCATAATAAGCCATGTAACTGTGGGAGACATTGAATGAAGTTTCTCCTGAGTGACACTAACTGATAATAAGCTATGTAACTGTGGGAGACATTGAATGAAGTTTCTCCTGGGTAACACTAACTGATAATAAGCTATGTAACTGTGGGAGACATTGAATGAAGTTTCTCCTGGGTAACACTAACTGATAATAAGCTATGTTACTGTGGGGGACATTCGATGAAGTCTCTCCTGGGCAAAACTCGCTCATAATAAGCCATGTAACTGTGGGAGACATTGAATGAAGTCTCTCCTGTGCAACACTCACTCATAATACAGTAAGTAACGGCAAGTAAAATGTAATAGTGTAAATGTTTACAAAAGAGAATTCATTTTTAACTACTGACTTGTTAGATTTGTTGATTTCGTGATGAAATCCCAAGTTTTCGACAAGCGCCCGTGTTCATAAAAAATAGCTAACAATAGACTTGCGTAAATAGATTAGATTTTCTTAGTTAAACTGAAAATTTAGAACACTGAATCTCAATCGCTGCCAGTTCAATCATTGCCTGCTAAGTGTTTTTGAGGCAATAGAGTGTCAGAAGGGGAATTTGTGCTGTTAAATTCCATTGCATTTCCGTCAAGTGTTATTGCATCTCCGTCAAGTGTTATTGCATTTCCGTCAAGTGTTATTGCATTTCCGTCAAGTGTTATTGCATTTCCGTCAAGTGTTATTGCATTTCCGTCAAGTGTTATTGCATTTCCGTCAAGTGTTATTGCATTTCCGTCATGGTTAATTAAGAGTTTATTCTTACAGTAGAAACAAACGTCACCAACGCGTGGTGATTTACTATTCAAGGCCTGGCGTTTCTTTACCACGCGAAGACAATCTTAGTTAGTAATATTTATTAGTTTAATTTCATGCGAAGTTTGCATCAAATTATCCAATTTATATACCATCCTAAATTTTCGATGTAGCGTTGAACTGCGCAAGGTTTCCGCTGCTGCCTGCAAGGGGGAAAGCAAGCTTGCGCAAGGCCTTGCATGTGGTTAAATTGGCAGATGAGTGCATGGGGAAGTGCATTGCAAGCATGAATCTTAAAATAGATACATTTACATGCTCTTATTGGCCAGTTTAGATCACATTCGTGTCGTCATGGATGATATTGTCAGCCTTGCAGGTGTTAGAGACCTTTAACAGGGCCAGGCACGTCTAACGATAACAGTCTGAACAGTGGCAGCACGGATGATAAGGTCAGCCTTGCAGGTGATATAGACCTTTAACAGGGCCAGGCACGTCTAACGATAAAAGTCTGAACAGTGGCAGCACGGATGATAGGGTCAGACTTGCTGGTGATACAGACCTTTAACAGGGCCAGGCACGTCTAACGATAAAAGTATGAACAGTGGCAGCACGGATGATAAGGTCAGCCTTGCAGGTGATACAGACCTTGAACAGAGCCAGGCCCTTCTAACGATAAAAGTCTGAACAGTGGCAGCACGGATGATAGGGTCAGACTTGCTGGTGATACAGACCTTGAACAGAGCCAGGCCCTTCTAACGATAACAGTCTGAGCTGCTGCTGCACGAATGATAGGGTGAGTCCTGTAAAGGATAGAGACCTTGAACACGGCCAGGCCCTTCTAACAATAAAAGTCTGAACGGTGGCAGCACGAAGGATAGGGTCGGCCTATCCTTCGTACTGCCACCTAAGGATAGGCTGACCCTATACTTCGCGTAGAATGACCGTCCATGTGAGACCGGTCAATAAAATGTGTTACCTAAGCGTTCGATCAAACTACGTATGAAAAATGAGTGGGAGGAGCGTATTCAAACTGCAGTTAATATGGATAATAATCAACACATGCGTAGAGCGAGTGCAACACCTAAATTGAATGCAAGTGTTAGCGATACGACTCGTGTGAAGCCTTCTTGAGGAGTAACTTATGAAACCACTGCTGTGAGTGGACTCATGGAAGCAAGGTGTAGCTGTGCATGTCACAGTCGAGGAGTAACTGTATTATCAAGTGGGGAAATAGATCGATGTTGTGTGAAAGAAATGGAAAATGTTACAATAAAATCCAAATGTGTAGCGTTTTTAAAATGATGGCAATGAATGGTGAAGTGAGAGAATCTCGCCTCGATCGAGTGACTGTCCCGATGTTCCGTAGCCAGCGAACATTCGTTTACGGTTCGTCTGTGACTGGAAAAACAAAGAGAGAGAATCTCGCCTCGATCGAGTGACTGTTCTGATGTCCCGTAGCCAGCGAACATTCGTTTACGGTTCGTCTGTAACTGGAAAAACAAAGAGAGAGGATCTCGCCTCGATCGAGTGACTGTTCCGATGTCCCGTAGCCAGCGAACATTCGTTTACGGTTCGTCTGTGACTGGAAAAACAAATTTGGTTTTCCCCTCTTGAATTGAATTTCATAGAGAAATTTCTTACTGTACTACGTGTGGACAAAGACTCTTAATGGGTAATAATATTCAAATTTCCGATGAGTTCAAATATAGAGGGGAAAATGGACTTTGAAGATTTCACTTAGTTTTAAATCGTAAATGAATTTCTGCTCGCTACTCTACATTAGTGATACCAGTACGAATATTTTGAACGGTAATGTCGGCTCAAACAACACTTTTATTGGTATGATTTGGGGTCATGAACATGTAATTAAGGAATTGGGTTCGATAAATAATTTTTAGAAGACTTGAACATATTTTTGGCAACAAGGGAAGATATATACCCATCCTAAAATGTTTACTATCTAATGTTTTTGGGAGCCTATGAGATCAATATTCACATGAAAAAATGCAGAGACCAAAGAAATGTCCTAAATGAAACATAATGAAGTAAGGTAAAATGTAGAAAAAAATACGAGATGTTAGCATAATTATCTGATTTAGTTTGGTATTATTACGAGGATGTCATGGTAGTCTTTTTTGTCAAAGGGCCAAATGGACTAGGTGTTAGCCATTAAGAGACCAACCAGAATGGGCCACTCGGGGCTTTTGCTATCGGACCGGCAAGTGACAGGTTGAAATAGAAGTGTATCTTGAGGATAGAGTGATCTGCTACCCACTCGCCCTCCGAGCTAGCATTTGGTTTACAATCATACAGAACTACAGTAACCGGTATTGTGCTAATAAGAGTACGTGAAATGCATTATAATACAATATCGGACTAAGCGTGTGTGTTTAAAAATTGCTGCTTTGTATTCCACAAGGTTGGAATACGTAATTTAATAAAAAATACATAATCATGATAAATTATAAGGAAAATGTACAGGGAAGGAGGCCTATGGCATGAATTGTCGAATACATTTCATTTACAGTAGCGAAAGAAAATTCGTTTACGATTTAAGATTAAGAGAAATCTTCAATGTTCATCCTTCGAAAGAATTTTACTTTAAAGTCCAATTTCACGTGTAAAATGCCTCGCATGTTTTTTTTTCGGTTTTAGACTAACCATAAACAATTTTTCTCTCGCTAGTGTACAGTAGCATTAAGATGCTTTGTCCATATATAGTATCGCTAGCATTTTCTATAAATAGGTAATTTCCCCGCGGGAGAATTCGACTTTTTTTCGGTGGTAGACTAATTATAAACGAATTAGCTTCACTGTACATCCATTGGAACACCTAATGACAATAAGACCTAATGGCAGGTAAGGTATCAACATGTCTAATGCAAGTCCGCGTGAAAATTATCGTGAGGCCAACGACAGTTTTAAGTGTGTTTGCCGAAATATTGCTCGCTGAAATGTCAAAGATTGGTGAGTAACCCTAATGAGTAACCCTAATGAGTAACCCTAATGAGTAACCCTAATGAGTAACCCTAATGAGTAACCCTAATGAGTAACCCTAATGAGTAACCCTAATGAGTAACCCTAATGAGTAACCCTAATGAGTAACCCTAATGAGTAACCCTAATGAGTAACCCTAATGAGAAACCTTAATGAGAAGCCCTAATGAAAAACCCTAATGAGTGACCCTAATGAGTAACCCTAATGAGTAACCTTAATGAGTAACCCTAATGAGTAACCCTAATAATAGTGAATGAAAGGAGATATGGAATCATTTCAAATACAAAGTATATTGGAAATAGTGTAAAAGTGATGAATAATTTGAAAAACAACAGCATCACCAAAGCTATTTCAATTCGAATTGATTGCATTATAAGAGAAGTTCAGTAGATTTGTGTATAATGATAAGCGCAAAGAGCACAACAAAAATAGATTTTCTTGATGGAGAATTGAGTATAAATTGTTTGAAAAATAAAATGTTGATAACAAACGAGAAATTGCAATGGATTTTCAAATACATCTTAACATCGTTTAACACTAAACAAGTATCGAAGGCGTATCGACGGCTTATCTGTGGTTGCCTACACTGCGTGTGCACTTTAATAGAGCATGCTGGAACAGGTGTTCCCGAGAGTGTGTAGTATTAAAGAAAAAATAGTGCGATTTACTTGGACAAAAAAGACGTGTGTTCGATAGCGTCAGAAAAATAAATAAAACTGAAAAAATATTGGAAACTTCATATAATGATAAAATGAATGGGTTTGTATGACTGTAATAAATGGGGTGCGACGTCACGCTGAGCAGGTATGGCTGTTACCTTTCTCATCCAAGTGACGTCACGCTGAACAGAGAAGGTTTCTGCCAATTCCTTTGAAGTTAAGTCATGGTTAACAGAGAAGGCTTCTGTCAATTTCTTTAAAATTACGTCACGCCGAGGGGAGAAGGCTTCTGCCAATTCCTTTAAAGTGACGTCATGCCGAGGAGAGAAGGTCTCTGCCAATTCCTTTAAAGTGACGTCATGTCGATCAGAGAAGGTGACAGAGAACGAAGAAGATTACTAGGACGTCCTATAGCGAAATATACCCACTAGGATTTCATTACATCTTATGATGATTTATAGGCTTCGAGGTGCATGAGGGGTTGGAAGCGTGAACTGAACTAATGTTTAATTTCAATGAATATTTAAGCGGGATGAAATGGATTGAGATGAATCATTTTGATCGTAATGGCGAACTCAATTCAACGTGAATTTAATTCTTGAAATGATATCTCATCCGCCGAACATATATTTTGGCCAGGATTGGATTGGGGATTTACAGTAAACAATAATAGATTAGGCAAGACATACTGGTGATTCCTAGTAAGTTGAAATGAAGGCGGGCAAGGGGTCAACAATTTGTATTTTATTTTTATTTAAGAAGTATGAGTCAGGTTTTATAACAGTCCATTCAATGAGTAATACAAAATCTGCCCTCCTCCCTGTGAAATACTGGCTACTTAAGCAGACCAATTGAATGATGTGTAATGGTTTGGTTCGAGACTCCGCTGAGTTACCGCAGTTTGATCAAAAATTGTGCATAAAAAGATGGATATTAGTATGATATTAGTATCAGTGAAGTCGTCGTCCCCTGTAGGTATGAGTCCGTTCGAGATGCAACGTTCACCTATCGGCAGTTTCGATACCCCAAGATCAGTTGGTGCACGCTCGCTGCCACGTTTGTTTCCTGCTGTCTAGACTGAATAACCATTTCTTATCCTCAGGAGCAGTTGGTCCATGCTATGTGAAGACTGTTCGTAGGCCCCTATCCTCACGTGCCAGTTGGCGCGTTCGTGAACACAGCTCGGGTCTGCTCTTTGAATTAGTGATGAAGACAGACATCGACCGAAAGAAAAGATTAACCTTATCCAAGAAACACCTCAACATGAATGAGAAAACCACGCCCCCTCCTCTTTACAAGTATCTGTTAACTTAGGCCTGTTATATAGAATATATTATAAATAAGTATATTATATCCGGCTACCATAAAAAAAAAAACCGTTAAATTGAGTTCAACGCCAGAGAGTGATGTGTGTCTCCTGTTCTGGGCTTTGGCCCCTGTTGTCTCGGGCGGTGAGAACATCGAGCGTCTGGCAACGTGGTACAGTTGCCAGAGCTCATCAGTTGGGTGATTGTATACAGGGTTTGTGTAGCATGTAAGTCATTAAACAACAAAAGACTGAAACGATGATGTGAGGAGTTAATTTATATTCTCGGTATTTTATCAAAATTAGATAAACTGGATTGGTATGAAATAAAATCTACGGTTTAGACCACGCAGATTTCATTTACTTCATCTCAGTGCTGTCGGAGAAAGTGTGCTTTGGATTCGATAGAGGTCGCTGTTAATGCTGATCAATCCGTGACCATAATTATCAATCGATGTCAGTCTCATAAAACACATAATATTAATAAATATAATGTTAAACTTACATTGTAAATTTCACTTTCCGATAAACGTAAAATTGTTGTTTACTGACTCGATGCTGGTAGTCACCGATAGAGGGCGCTGTGTATCGGTTATGCTCGAGTAGAGTTTGGAAGTTATGGAACGCCAGATCTAGTAGGATTGTTCAAGTATCCTTTAGTTCTCCTCCATCTGTTGGAGATTGGCTGTGCGTGAAGTTGTTCTTTATTCTCTTCGCGTAGTTGTCATTCTTTCAGGTCATTCGTGTGTTTGTTGAAGCACTTTTTCTCGAAGCATTCAAAATGAATACCATAGCCTTCATGGATGGAGATCAGGTAAATATTACCCATGAAGAAGGCCGTATTTTTGAATTAGTGGGAGTGGAGTACAGAAAGGAAGGTGGAGGAGGGTGATTGATGGGTGTCAGACTTCCGCTTGCTTTGCTAACCTTCCGTTGACTACAGAACGGAAGGGTATCATAGCAGCCTGCATTAGGTACAAGCGCTAATAGAATTCGAAGACTGAGTGCGAGATCCGTGATGTATTGTCATAATAGATTTTGAACTCGATTGACATGCTATTTTGATACAGAAAATTACGCAATCTTGTATATATTTTTAAGAAGAGCCCGTACCCAGATCTGCCCTTAAATACAGTGGGCACTGTTTGCTAGTTTGTAAATATTTATTCAGAACTGTTCACAATGAACACAACTAACGTCATTGCGAATCAAATCGGTTTCCAGCGTGCTTTGTTTACATGAAAATGGAAGCCTTTTCTTTCTTAAAAAATCTCTGTTCGGTTAGAAGCGCACGTAAAAAATCTACATTTTAAATACACACATAATTATACAACTCGAAAGAAATTACGGTGTTACTTAAATGCAATATTTGTTGTGTACATATTTGCAGTATTTGTTGCGTACAAATATGCGGTATCTGTTGTGCCCACATTTGAAGTATTTCTTGTGCACACATCTTCTCCTATTCCATTAATATCCTTTCTTGTCATGCCGTCTATTAATGACATGTGTAATAAACAAAGGTTACAACGTCAACAAACTTTAACGAAGGAACATCAGTTCTTGGGCAAATTATATCTATGCTAATTCGATGCTAAAAACATCTCAATTCGTCGTGGGAACAGGGATAGTCGAATCCAGCATAGTCACCTCACTCAGGGTTACGAGTTAGCTGACTAACTTCACCTAACAATTGTTTGACGGATGCCCAGTTCTTAGGAGTGTTCTAGCCCAGCTCGCGTATATTACCCTCTTCTCTAGCTCCAGGGAGTGTTCTAGCCCAGCTCACGTATATTACCCTCTTCTCTAGCTCCAGGGAGTGTTCTAGCCCAGCTCACGTATATTACCCTCTTCTCTAGCTCCAGGGAGTGTTCTAGCCCAGCTCACGTATATTACCCTCTTCTCTAGCTCCAGGGAGTGTTCTAGCCCAGCTCGCGTATATTACCCTCTTCTCTAGCTCCAGGGAGTGTTCTAGCCCAGCTCGCGTATATTCCTCTCTTCTCTAGCTCCAGGGAGTGTTCAAGCCCAGCTCGCGTATATTCCTCTCTTCTCTAGCTCCAGGAAGTGTTCAAGCCCAGCTCGCGTATATTCCTCTCTTCTCTAGCTCCAGGGAGTGTTTTAGCCCAGCTCGCGCTTATTCCTCTCATCTCTAGCTCCAGGAAGTGTTTTAGCCCAGCTCGAGTATATTCCTCTCTTCTCTAGCTCCGGGGAGTGTTCTAGCCCAGCTCGCGTATATTCCTCTCTTCTCTAGCTCCAGGGAGTGTTCTAGCCCAGCTCGCGTTTATTCTCTCAACTCTCTAGCTCCATGAAGTGTTCTAGCCCAGCTCGAGTATATTCCTCTCTTCTCTAGCTCCAGGAAGTGTTCTAGCCCAACTCACGTATATTCCTCTCTTCTCTAGCTCCAGGAAGTGTTCTAGCCCAGCTTGCGTATACTCCTCTCTTCTCTAGCTCCAGGAAGTGTTCTAGCCCAGCTTGCGTATACTCCTCTCTTCTCTAGCTCCAGGAAGTTTTCTAGCCCAGCTCGCGTATTTATTTATTATTTGCTTTCATGTTCCACCGGAGTCCCAACGCGAAGTTAATGCAGACTCCCCCGTAGGGCGGTCCCCAGCTCGCGTATATTCCTCTCTTCTCTAGCTCCAGGAAGTGTTCTAGCCCAGCTCACGGATATTCCTCGCTTCTCGAGCTCCAGGAAGTGTTCTAGCCCAGCTCGCGTATATTCCTCTCTTCTCAAGCTCCAGGAAGTGTTCTAGCCCAGCTCGCGTATATTCCTCTCTTCTCTAGCTCCAGGAAGTGTTCTAGCCCGGCTCGCGTATACTCCTCTCTTCTCTAGCTCCAGGAAGTGTTCTAGCCCAGCTCGCGTATACTTCTCTCTTCTCTAGCTCCAGGAAGTGTTCTAGCCCAGTTCGCGTATACTCCTCTCTTCTCTAGCTCCAGGAAGTGTTCTAGCCCAGCTCGCGTATATTCCTCTCTTCTCTAGCTCCAAGAAGTGTTCTAGCCCAGCTCACGGATATTCCTCTCTTCTCGAGCTCCAGGAAGTGTTGTAGCCCAGCTCGCATGTATTCCTCTCTTCTCTAGCTCCAGGAAGTGTTCAAGACCGGCTCGCGTATACTCTTCTTTTCTTTAGCTCCAGGAAGTGTTCTAGCCCAGCTCGCGTATACTTCTCTCTTCTCTAGCTCCAGGAAGTGTTCTAGCCCAGTTCCCGTATACTCCTCTCTTCTCTAGCTCCAGGAAGTGTTCAAGACCGGCTCGCGTATACTCTTCTTTTCTCTAGCTCCAGGAAGTGTTCTAGCCCAGCTCGCGTATAC
>SDVV010016452.1:0-14245 GCA_016164225.1 Gammarus roeselii
AACGTCCTTCTAATCATTACAATCAACAGAAACAATATTCCCATGATACTTAGTTTGGTCCAGAACATCAATTGCGACACCAGCTAACGCGTAGGACCCTTTGGGCTGACCAGTATACGCACAGTTTTTCAAGTGTTCTACACACGAGAAGCATTTGCAAGGCCGAGAGAGTGCAGTCTCAAACACTATATCATCGGCTTAGCTAACATCATTAACACATCAAGCACTCTCGTTGCATGTCAGAAGATCATTGAGAGTCTCTTCATCGGTTGTTACTGTGCAAATAACCCCACTTTTGTGCCATGGTCCTCCTTGAAACCAAACTGGCTCTCCCGTTGCAATAGGACGCTTATTGTTCATGTCCAGAAAAGTCCTTTGTTTCACATTTCAGAAGCGGTAAATCAATTACATACATTAAATCTCTGCGCAACTGCTTGACTCGTTAACAGCCAAGCAGAGAGGAAGAGAGCTAACATTGTAATCAATCTGTGAGGAGAATGCGTACATTCGGCTCCAGGAATGGCATTATTTGCCACTACCCTGTTGTTTCTCAAACCTTTCACAATGGCAATAACTTCGTCAACACCGATCGTTTGGTTTACAGAGGTATATTACTAATGGCTTCTTCAATCTACTCTCTGTTCTCATCTATGACAGCTGAGTGTGCAATATTCCAAAAAGGCCCTCCCCATACTCTGCAGTTGTTATCCATGCTCGTAACCCCTGCAACAGTGAGCGGCAGTGATTCTTTCTTAGGGTTAAGTGCTCGAATTCTTTTGAAAACCCCTTGTTCTTAACTTCACGCAAGTTTGCGAGAAAGGCTTACTCGTTTCTCTTAGAAAACTGGAGCTCCTCACATAAAGGGATTTTAGTAATCTGATCCTCTTGAGGCCGTATGCAGCATCACACCACTGGATCCCAGCTTCCCTTACAGCTTCCCTTACATTTACCTGTTCAATACATACGGGGACACTGTATGTTCTCGATTTCCCTTCTATCGTCGACCAACCAATAAAGACACTGACTCATGCAACCAACCATACGGGTCATACAGTCGTTTATTATCAACTCACTCGTTCATTCTGAGAAGCCTATCACAAATGTTTGGGAAAATGGAATCAAGTTCAAGCTCTTCATAGAATCTATACTTGGTCACCTTATTCTCAGAGTCCCGGTCAATCGCTTCCATCTTGTGAGAAAACAACTTGCAGACGGGCCTGCATTCTCTCAACATTTGGAGTAACCAATATGAAACAACGATCCAGGCAGGCCGCATCAGGATACGTGTAACATGAATCGGGTGCATCTAACAACAACGAGGACATCAACATTATCAATCCAGGAGGTGGATAGAGAGAGGTGGTTTTCATGCATGAATGTGTCAGGCGGCAGGAGCTTAGTTTCCCGAAACGGCCAAACTTACATTTGATGATCATCCCGACTCTTCAATATACTTCAAAGTAGGCCGATGTAACTTGAGTACTATTCAAACATGTTGTTCTAGTTTATCGACATATTTATATTCAATAACATAACAGAGGTCCCAGCAAATGAACACATCTCTCAGAACCAGAATTCTGCCGCAATCGCACTCTCTGATTTTGACAATTTGGCTCAGATAAATGGATGTCAGTCTCCGAAATGACCTTCCCACCTTTATAAATTTTGATACATTAAATGAAGAAATTTAGGATGAACATATATCTTCTCCCAAAGAGAACAGTAGGTTATACTGCCATGGATGAAACCACGTCATCTGCAGGGCTACTAAATCGAAGTGTTTACATGCGTCAGATTACAATCCTTTACAATTGCCGGTCAATCCGATACAATTGAGAGAGGCAATACGAATTACCAACGTGTTGTGATTCAATCTTGGGGATCCTAGCTGCAGCACTGCATCCCCGTGCCCTTCATAAGCTTCCCTCCCACTGGTCTACATTCATTGCGGTCCGCGGTCTGACTTCCCATTCGCTCTCTGCATCAGGCTGATTGTAGTACTTCGGTAGACGGATCCTCTTAATTAGTGGCAGGCGGGTCCCTGCTTTCCAAATGTCTTCAACGAACGCAGTCGGTTTTATATGCTGAGCATCCGCATTATTTTTAAAAAGAGGACGTGTTCCCCTTTAAACTATGACGCTTCTTGCATCCGGAAGGCACTTCCCTAAGTGCTGTTTGATGCGTTCAACTATCCGTCCCAGGGGAAACTTGCTTCCAGGGCACGGCAGTGATACATATAGTTCCGAGATGCCATTTGGTGCGGTGTTCCGTTGTGCAGGGCTACCGAATCCAATTTTAAAATTGGAATTCTTCCCCAAAGCTTTTAATTCTTTCTCAGAGCTGAAACAGACGAATCCTTATTCATTGGACGGGAATTGGTCATCTGTTTCACTTCCATACTAAAATATACTTAGTGTGCGGGAATATATGTCTGCAATGCTTCGCTGAACTTCGGTTTGCAGGCGTCGGGGCAAGGAGGGCCATGTTGTGATTGTGGTGGTATTGTGGGTACCGAGTGGGTGACGGAGATGTTTGTGGTGATGGCAGTGGTATTAGCGTTGTGGTGATGGCATTGGTATTAGCGTTGTGATGATGGCAGTGGTATTAGCGTTGTGGTGATGGCAGTGGTATTGGCGTTGTGGTGATGGCAGTGGTAATTAATCGGAATATACTCACACAGTCAGTTTTTCGTTTGCATCCTATTTCCATAGTTTATGTAATAATATTGAAAAGTGTGTATTAATTATAGATCCCACACTCTGGACGGACGTTCCTATACCATGGACAGATCTAATTGATGGGATTGATTAACAACCAAAACATGCTAATAAAATTAGGTTCATTTAGTTTATACAGTTTAGTCACAGTAAGCAATACAAAGTGCGACGGACGGACAAACTTCTTATACAATATAATATAGACCAGATGTACAGGTCTGCTTACATCAATTGCTCGCACTCGTGTTTGAATGGAACGTTCAAACAGATATTCCATTATTGACTAGTTTTTGATCTCTGTTTTCATGGCAAATACTGCAGTGCGTAATCAAAACCATCAGAATTATTTTGTGCATCATAACTGTATGTGTAGAATTACTCGGGCAGCGATAAAAATCCATCACTGCAAGCCATGGATACATGTGATGCATTTTTGGTGTGTGAAATTAAGCAATAATTGATGCCCCTCAGGCCTGGAGTCTCTGACAATTATTTTCACAGCATTCCGTCATCATGTGGTAATAAAACCACATTTAAAAAATTGAACGTCCAAATTAATCTTGATATGAAGTTAAGGTTTTCATTACATGAGAAGCCGACAAAGCTGCAAATTACCAATGTGTCAACAGATTTTATATCTGAAGCATAGTCCCTGGTAAAGGGTTAAAGTTAGTACTGCAATAGTCATAATTTTCTTTTGAGTAAATATAATATAAAATATATTGGGCCTTTGCAGTTATTAATAATCCAAACAAGGCCCCAAAATTTTGATCTGCTTCGATTTTTATATGAAACAATATGCATTACAAAGCGGGGACCGGCAGACAGTCAGACGCACGGATATCATATTAATTATTCGCTAGGTTACACGTACCTGTCGGGGTCATGGTTGCAAGTGCAACTTTATAAAAGCGCATGCAATTCTTTTGAATAATAATAACTGATTCAACTATCTGCGTCCTATTTTCAGAGGTTTTGAAACCATTAAACTCAAGTGGAACCTCCAGCACACGTGAATTTAAATTTTAAATGTGGGTGAGGATCGAGGAATTTCAAACTTCAGCCAACATTTTAGTTTTAAAGCTTACAATTCCGCAATATTTATTGAACTTCGGATAACCCAATTATCAAAAGCCGTAAAGTTGCATTCAAGCTTGTCAATGATTTTCCTGGAACAACAAAAAAAACATCGACTTCCAAAATTAAAGTTACAAATATCCAGTGAACGATTCCCCTTCCCGTTAGGAATTCCAGATGTAAACATCATCCTATCAGTACCCTCGTTATTAAAGAAGGCTTGACATGGATGGAATAGGAGTGAATAATATTTTTTTTGAGGGGGCCTTTTCCTTCAGCGTTTATTTTGTATGTTCGATTGAATCTCTGTAAATAGTTTTTTCTCATATCCTAAGTAAGTGTTCTGAATGTATCGAGATTACACGTAGACATAAAATGTCATGTTTGACCAGCATTTGTCAAGGAATGGATAGAAATATATAAATAATCTGACATCATAAATGCACGAACCTTAACGTAAAAAAATGCAGGGACATTGCATTTGAAGATAAGTGAAAAAATAGGGAATAAATATGTGATATGTTTTCTCGTGATCCGTGCGTGATGAGGCGCATCGTTGATATACTAACCCATCATACCATTTGTAGGGGCTTAGATGGGTCCCGCAACTATACTCTCCTTCAAACTATTTGCTTTTGTTATCCTGGTAACGAATCAACGAACACCGAACAATTCTGATTAGATTAATACTTACGAGCAACATTGATAAATAGTGTTCGGAGAATTAAAGCGAAATCTTTCACTGGGACGTTGCCAGAATTTGATTTGGGACCACTTCAAATACTTGGTCAGTGCAGATACAGACATCGCAACGTCGGTTCACCAGCGTTCTGCTCTCCAACCTCCTTCAAATGCATCGAAAAGGATCAACTGATAAAAAAAATCGTACCTGTCTATGGCTTGAGAGTGGCGACCGATGCGTTCATGGACTTAGTAAATATTTTCCATGTAAATATGTATACCATTTTTTCTTTCAAATAAACGAATTATCAAACTTATCGTCATTATATTAAATTTCCGAGCTGTCTCATTAAACTACAGAACGATCAATATTGTGTATATCTTGTAGGAGAAAGTAATTTGCCATTAACCTCAGTAAACAGATTCTGTCGCGGTGGCCAGAGCGCGCCTAGCGCTACCTGCTATGGGGGGAACATAGTTCAATGGTACCCGTACCCGGCTAACATACATAGTTCAATGGCACCCGTACCCTGCTAAAATACATGACGACGCTCCATTGAATAGTGCATTGGAAATAGGGCTGATAACATCTACTTCACTGTAGATGAAATCTCCTCTGACTTACATACAATCTAACACAATTTTCTCGGATGAAACCTTTTATACTACGCGACACGACACGACGCGATCCCACATGATAAGTGAGTAATATATTGAATTAAATTAGAGTAGAATAAATTATACACGAGAAACCGCCTCGTTCGTAACACATTCTGGGCCGGAGTGCGAATGAAAGACTTTTCAAAGGAAATGTGCATGAAATGAACGACTCTTCTGCTAAGATTTGTTGTACTGCAACTCAAACCTTTTTTTGGCTCATCCTGACAGTCATGGGTTAAGGAGGCCACCAACGCAAAAATACAGCCATTTGTTAAAGCGGTTCGAGTACAAGCTAACGAATGTGTTAGGTGTTTGTTGACTCCAGCGCCATCTCTGGCGTCCGTTGGAGGATGGCCAACAGCTTTCTATGTTTACTGAATGCACGGTTACCGTAAATTGTCTGTTCTGATGACTTCAAGAATGATTCGTTTCCTTATAATCGTTGAGAAATCGCTGACCCTTAAAAGCAATGACCTAAAATATATTTTATGATGAAAAAGTGGAAAACATTTTGTTAAAGAACTTAAACGTTTTCTGGATCCGAGATGTGAGTCCCCCGTTGACCCTACGATGCTAAATTTCAGGCAATTAGCGATGTGACTTCTTTACCATAATCTCAAATATTAATAATGGCAGTATTGAGCTGATTGGCAAGACAGATCAGTTATCCAGAGCACCTCAAACATTCTGAAGTTGAATTAGATTTGATCAGTAGGAAAGGAAACAAATATTAAAATAAAACGACAATTAAAAAAATACACTTTGTCAATAAGCTGTTGTATATCTAGGTAGAGAGAACATTTTAAGTAGTATCAACTATTAGAAGGAAATAATAATTTTCATCCAATATTTTCGATGAATAAAATTTTCAGCGAAATTTGAATGCTTCGAAAATCATTTAGCTTATCTTCTATACAATATGGTGGAAGGGGATCCACGTACACCAATTGCTGTCTACTGCAGCAAGGGAAAACCATGGAAAACTATATGTTCCGGAGGAAGTTATATGTGGTGTGCCTATCCAATCGTTACCAGTCAATTGTTATACACGAGTTCAGAGGTCGAATCCCACCAGCGTCAGCCTACTTCACGAGCCTCTAACTTGAACCGAGACTGAACACAAATGCAAATCCTCTATTTTTCTTTATATTCGGACGCTAATCACCGGCAAGAAATGATGGTGAGGGGACGCTAATCACCTGCAATAAATGATGGTGAGGGAGGACGTCAATCACCTGCAAGAAATGATGGTGAGGGAGGACGCCATTCACCTGCAATAAATGATGGTGAAGAAGGACAATATTCACTTGCAATAAATTATGTTGAGGGAGGAAGCTAATTACCTGCAAGAAATGATGGTGAGGGAGGACGCCGCTCACCTGCAATACATGATGGCTAGGGAGGAAGCCAATCACCTGGAAGAAATGATGGCGAGGGAGGAAGCAAATCACCTGCAGGAAATGATGGTGAGGGAGGAAGGCAATCACCTGGAAGAAATGAGGGTGAGGGAGGAAGCCAATAACCTGCAATAAATGATAGTGAGGGAGGAAGCCAATCACCTGGAAGAAATGATGGTGAGGGAGGAAGGCAATCACCTGCAAGAAATGAGAGTGAGGGAGGAAGCCCATAACCTGCAATAAATGATAGTAAGCGTTGAAGCCAATCACCTGCAAGAAATGATGGTAAGGGAGTAAGCCAATCATGTGCAAGAAATAATGGTAAGAGAAGAAACTAATCACCTGCAAGAAATTAGGGTAAGGGAGTAAGCCAATCATGTGCAAGAAATGATGGTAAGAGAAGAAGCTAATCACCTGCAAGAAATGATGGTGAGGGAAGAAGCCAATCACCTGCAAGAAACGATGTTGAAGGAGGAAAATCTGAAAATAATTCCAACGTTAGCTATGCGACTTGGAAGGCTTCATTGAGAGCGGCCTCTCAACAAGACAGTTTGATTTAAACCCCGAAAGGTAACATCACAAGCAAATGATCAAATAAATAAATTCACTGATGTGTTCAAAGCTTCTAATCACTGACCAACAAAGTAAACCAATTAATGGCGTCAAATGGCATCTAACGTTGCATTTTGAAAAAAAAATCATTCGGCCTATAATTTACGTACGTTTGAGTATGGCAAAGTCATTGAATTTCTTTCCATTGCAACCCGGTATTAGTGTAGATCAACACCAAAAATCGTCGGAAAATTGCGTAAAATAGTACGTAGATCCCTTACTTTATTGCTCGAACTCGATGCAAGATGATATATGATGCAAAATCTTCCTGCGTGGATCACTCCTACTTTGTTGTGTATCCATTTCACCCTCGCCAGCCTCGGAGACTGGCGATTGTTTGAACTCTTCGCGACTTCGGGAACTTTGCCCGCTTCATCCTAGCCTCGAGAAGGGAAGCATTACTCGTCAGGATCAAAATTGATAAGTAGACAATTAGCTATCATTTATAGACTTTGCTGAGTTCATCATTCTATAGGAACATGTATAACTTTAACCAGTATGATGACTCAATGAAATGGCTAATAACAAACAGGGATTCAACATTCATTTCATTTCCAAGTAATTATAAAAAAATGCAACCTACATTTGTTTGCGTCCAGAAATCTCGTGAGACCTTCGCCAAAACTTTCGAAGTTTCTGAAGAACGTACTTCGACGGCCGGTGTCTTCTAATATAACTTCGGGTATCTGTCAAAACTAAAATATTCCAGGACCGATTCCGTGAGAACGTTAATTCAGTGGTAATGGATCGTCAGAAACACAGAGCAGTTGCATTTCATGTTGACCACCAGGAACAGAAAGACTTCTTAAATTACGATTTCTACACGTTGCCTATTATTATTTCCCAATTTTCACATCAGACTGAAAAATGAAAAATATTAGCAATTGAATTGCAATGTAGATCATTAGAAGACATTTTCTAGTTAAGACCACACTCGACTGTCATCGGGTAAGACATCAACCAAGCAAACATTAGAAATTATGATTTCCAATTGTGTTCAGTGCTGGATTTTTTTTAACATACACCTCATCGATTCGCATCTTCTATGAAAATAGGCTTTCAAGGGATTCGACAGGACGACGATCACTACACTAACTCCCCTAAGCTCAAACACTCAAATATGGAGCCCATTAGTGCGATTTGGAGTCCGAAAACACACGATAGATCCTGGTCGTGAGCGAGCGTGTTCTAGCTCGGAGGCGGATTGCTATCACTCAGTTAAAATGACACATCATAAGAACTGGACCATCCTCGTACACCTAGCCCTTACTGGACCCTTCTCGTACACCTAACCCTTACTGGACGCCTCTCGTGCACCTAGCCAGTACTGGACATCTCACATGCAAATATCTCATAATGGTACCGTCTATTGTACCAAGCCAGAACTGGACCAATCTTTTGGACCTAGCCAGTACTGGACCCCTATTGCACCCTGCTAGTATGGACTTCTTTCTTGTCCCTGGCCAGTACTGAACCTCACTCTTGCACCTAACCAGGTCTGGAACCCTCCCTCTCTTGCACCAACTGGTACTGGATCAACACTCTCTAGCACCTGGCCAGTACTGGATCTGTCTCCTGCTCATACCCAGTATTGGACCCTCTCTTCACCTAACCAGTACTGGACTCCTTCCTCTCATGCACCAAGCTGACACTGGACCACTCTCTTGCACCTAGACCAGAACTGTACTCTTCTCTCGTGTCTACCCAGTACTGGCGAGGGGTTAGTCCTGCTTTAGTTCTTACTGGACCACTCTCTTGCACCAAACCAGCACTGGATCCCCTCTCACCGAGTCAGTACTGGACCTCTCTCTTGCAATTATACAGTACTAGACCCTTCTTATGTCCCACGCCAGTGCTGGACCCCTCTCTTGCACCTAGCTAGTACTATACCCCAATCGTGCACCTAATCAGTACTGGACTTTCTCTTACACCAAGCCAGTACTGGACTTCTCTCTTGCACCAAGCCAGTACTGGGCCCCTCTCTTACACCTGGTCAGTACTGGACCCCTCTCTTGCATCTGGCCAGTACTGGACCCCTCTCTTACACCTGGTCAGTACTGGACCCCTCTCTTGCATCAAACCAGTACTGGACCTCTCTCATGCACCAAGCCAGTACTGGACCTCTCTCTTGCACCAAACCAGCACTGGACCTCTCTCTTGCACCAAACCAGCACTGGACCTCTCTCTTGCACCAAGCCAGCACTATACCCCGCTCTTATACCAAGCCAGTACTGGATCCCTCTCTTACACCTGGCCAGTACTAGACCCCTCTCTCGCACCTGGCCAGTACTAGACCTCTCTCATGCACCAAGCCATTACTGGACCTCTCTCATACACCAAGCCAGTACTGGACCCCTCTCTCGCACCTGGCCAGTACTGGACCTCTCTCATACACCAAGACAGTACTGGACCTCTCTCATGCACCAAGCCAGTACTGGACCTCTCTCATGCACCAAGCCAGTACTGGACCTCTCTCATGCACCAAGCCAGTACTGGACCTCTCTCATACACCAAGACAGTACTGGACATCTCTCTTGCACCAAGCCAGCACTGGACCTCTCTCATACACCAAGCCAGTACTGGACCTCTCTCATGCACCAAGCCAGTACTGGACCTCTCTCATACACCAAGCCAGTACTGGACCTCTCTCATGCACCAAGCCAGTACTGGACCTCTCTCATACACCAAGACAGTACTAGACCTCTCTCATGCACCAAGCCAGTACTGGACCTCTCTCATGCACCAAGCCAGTACTGGACCTCTCTCATACACCAAGACAGTACTGGACCTCTCTCTTGCACCAAGCCAGTACTTGAACTCTCTCTTGCACCTGGCCAGTACTGGACCTCTCTCATGCACCAAGCCAGTACTGGACCTTTCTCTTGCACCAAGCCAGTACTTGAACTCTCTTGCACCTGGCCAGTACTGGACCCCGCTCATGCACCTGGCCAGTACTAGACCTCTCTCTTGCACCAAGCCAGTACTGGACCTCTCTCATGCACCAAGCCAGTACTGGACCCCTCTCTTGCACCTGGTCAGCTGGTCTCACAATGAGTTAACTAGAAGCGGGGAAGCTCTTCAGATGCAAGTATAATTAATCAGATCATTGTAATTTTTCACCAAAACCCATCGATCGTTGCCAGCTAAATTCCGCAGCTCCTATAACTTAACTGTTGTATTCAGATAACTTTTCGCATCATCTATCCAATCAATGAACTGACTCACTCCTACTTAACTCGCACTCATTGCTGCATTCAAAACCTTTACCGCGATCCCTCATCCAATCTCTCGATGTGTCTGAACCAGCGCAGTTATCTAGAAGCTGTTCTATCACACCAGTCTTATGTCGCACGATAGCATTCCTCGTCCAATCAATCATGATTATATTTGAACACACTAACAGGTTTAAGGACATCCATCTTATGATGAAAACTATTCGCTGTCCATTTTAAAACATTCATCCTCACGTCAACTGCTCTTCACAAATGCCGGCTGAAACACTCGATTTTACATACAGTTGAATTTATTGCAGTGTATTTCCGACACAAACTTTATTTCGATTACGAGGTCCAACGCTGATTGAAAGGTAACTGCTTTTGCCAGGCTCTGCTACAAGAATACCCAGGATGATTTGAACCAATTTCCTTAGAACCGAGTCGATATTGGACCACATCGAGGCCAGAGTAGACCAATTCTGTGAACTCAGGAACAGCCCATTCCAGAAGGCGGCTGTGGAGTACAGACCAGCCCATTCCAGAAGGCGGCTGTGGAGTACAGACCAGCCCATTCCAGCAGGCGACCGGGGAATTGAGACGGAAAATCCATTCCCTCCACAATAGCCTGACAATTCAGCCACGGTGCTTGAATTGACTAATTCCAGAGACCAATTGTTATCAGGCGAATTATAAGGAAATAAACTGACAGGCTTTGGAAAGTGATTGTGAAATATTATACACTAAAATTTATCTGAATGAGTTCTGTAAGATATGCACAGGGTGCGTCTGTCAGTAAATAAAATATTTACGCTATTCGAAGTCTCTTTGAATAGTTAGATGGCATGCCGTAGATCAGAATAAGCTCACATGAACATGTAGACATTTCAAAGGTCTCACTCCGGGTTGAGTGAGCTAGCAAACCAGTGTTCGCAACAGGGCCCAACAGCTTCAACTGGTTTAATCCTGCTGCGTCATAGTTCAAGACCCTCCCAGAGAAGTAAATATTAGTAAGTAATCTCAATATTGATAACGTAGAAGCAATAAACGTATTACATTATGCTGCTCTCTTTCTTTCAAAAGCACACAAGCAGGGATTTATATGTCACAGTTTATTTTAAACGTAACCGGAGTGAAGCCTAAACGAGCACCAGAGTTGACAACTTTTATAATATAATTTTGTTCAATGAGAGCCGAAGTTTAGTGATGCGTCACTTTTATTGTAATCCGTTGGTGTACACGCATGCATGGACAAAAGGTGTACACACATGCATGGACAAATGGTGTACAAGCATGCATGGACAAATGGTGTACACTCTAAACAAGGAATCATACCTTCTTCAGCCCTCATGTCTTCGTGAAACCAAAGAGAACAAATTCATTTCGGAGCTCAATTTTCATATAAATACTTT
Organism: Gammarus roeselii; assembly: GCA_016164225.1. Taxonomy (NCBI): domain Eukaryota; kingdom Metazoa; phylum Arthropoda; class Malacostraca; order Amphipoda; family Gammaridae; genus Gammarus; species Gammarus roeselii. Next base: position 11,769 of record SDVV010016452.1, read on the forward strand.
TCGAGCATTTTAAGAAGCACTAGCGTTCATAACGTCAATTTAGTCGTTCTGTTCAAATATTAATCACGGAATCAGGGCTGCATCGACCCTTTTAGTCAGATCAAGAGAGCAAACTCCACCTGGCTCTCAAGATATTGGAAAGATGTTTTTAAAGCGTCGCAGAGAAACTCGGCATATCGATTATTGTACCAATTGTGGATAAAAAGAACCGCACACCTTAACCAATTGATTGCTACGTACGAAAGACCAACTCTCTAGTATTAAATTATCATTAAAATTCACGAGCAGCTATAGTTCTACGAACTAGCTTGCTCAGCGTGGACAGCTTGAAAGTGTTGAACACGAGCAGCTATAGTTCTACGAACTAGCTTGCTCAGCGTGGACAGCTTGAAAGTGTTGAACACGAGCAGCTATAGTTCTACGAACTAGCTTGCTCAGCGTGGACAGCTTGAGAGTGTTGAACACGAGCAGCTATAGTTCTACGAACTAGCTTGCTCAGCGTGGACAGCTTGAGAGTGTTGAACACGAGCAGCTATAGTTCTACGAACTAGCTTGCTCAGCGTGGACAGCTTGAAAGTGTTGAATCTCTGCATGTCTTTCTTCTTTGACAAACGTTCACTCGCTCGTCTTTGTTCAGACGATGATGCCATGCTGATCATTGGCCAGTTCAGCGGGTTGAGCTAGTACGAGTTGGGTCTGTAATGGCCTTCTTCTCAGGCAAAGATTTACTCGGGTGATTTTCTTCAGACGGTTATTCCTGTTAAGATCCACGAAGTGAATATTTTGACCGTGCAAACTACTGACACATTATCACGTGCACTCTGTGGTCTACGAATATAAATAGGAAACAAACTTAGTGCACGGTAAGGGATTCATCTTAGAGGAACCACGGGATAGAGTAACCGTTCAACCTTTTGCAGCTGGCTGTGTTTGGTCCGTTGTTTCAAATCAGGAAAAGTTTGTTTATGAAACACACAGGCTGTGAATCTTTATAATGATACGGAAAAATGTTAAATAATGTGTTTAATCCGGTGAGGACTTTGTTATGTGGTGATTTGTCAATAAGCTATGCACAGAAATGCTGACAGACCCTTACATCCTAACAAGGAGACCAACGAAACGACTGTTTTGATCCTGCAGTATCTTGACCTTCTTGTTTTATGTTCGTGCCCACATATCTATCTTCATGATCAAATATTTTAGGAATACCTATTCCCCAACCTTTGGCCTTCCACATATTTCATATAATGCCCTCATTCAATATAATACGCCCTTTTATTTCTGGAGTTATTTGACCAACTGTACTGAATCATTATTTGCATTTCATCGGCACACATAAGATGTGAGAGTTAGGAAGAATTATTTATCCCTGAAATACCCGTTACATATTTTTTTAAAGTTGCATTCGATGCAGATATGTAACTGTTAAAATATTTTCGGAACATTTTATAGCAATCCGGATATAAAATATCAAACTCCGGTAGTTAAATGGTGGAAATCAATGCAACACTATTTGCGAAATAATTCCTTTGTAGCCCGAAAAGAACTAATAAAATAGTAATAATATTGCTGCGGATGGTTCTCTCATCTTCTGTTTAAATATGGGATGACTTATATATCTGCTGCTCCCGATCCGACGCTGCCACCAGCAATGGATTGTTTTTTCAGTGTCATCCCCAGGAGTTGCCTCCGTACCCCATCTGCTCTGCTAGATCAAGCGTGTATGCTTATGTGAAGCTCCCTTCATCAGCGGTTCACGTCATCCATTCGATGAATGCGTTTCGGCTGAGCCAATGAGCGCCTAGCAAGTATATGCCCCAATTCATAATGTCATTTCCTGTCATCACTTCGTCTGAATCGTGTTCTGTTCATCCTACTAATCTTTTTCCCTTCTGAGATGTACTGTATTTTGTTTACTCCCAATGCATGTCAGAGAATATTTCCTCAAACAATTCATTCTCAGATATTTTCACCGAGTAAGGATGTTTAAAATCGAGATTACACTCAATCATTTGATTACAGGTGACTAACACATGGTAGGGCATGATAAGGTATATTTGCAGGCGCCTTTGGTAACGCCTGTTACCGCTCGCAAATACACGCGGTATAGTGAACAGTTTCATCATACCCTTAAACTCACGTGGCTGCTGTTGAATGAAATACACGATGACGCGTTGTAGAAGTGGAGTTTACGTGAGTGTACAGTATATTGTGACAGTATAGTGTGGCAGTGTAGTGTGGCAGTATAGTGTGGCAGTATAGTGTGGCAGTGTAGTGTGGCAGTATAGTGTGGCAGTATAGTGTGGCAGTATAGTATGGCAGTGTAGTGTGGCAGTATAGTGTATCAGTATAGTGTGTCAGTATAGTGTGGCAGTATAGTGTGGCAGTATAGTGTGGCAGTATAGTGTGAAAGTATAGTGTGTCAGTATAGTGTGTCAGTATAGTGTGGCAGTATAGTGTGGCAGTATAGTGTGACA
>SDVV010016453.1:0-14244 GCA_016164225.1 Gammarus roeselii
TATATTTATATAATAACTTCGGCGGGTGAAAAGTTCACTGTGCTGAGGACCTCAATTCGTTTTTCCGAAATGATATCCTCAGGATTAGAATTATCCTGATTCTCTGACGTGAAAACAGAACAAAAGTATTCATCAAGTAGGACACTCATTTTGGTGTTGTCCGTTTCTAGTTCATCAACATCGATCTCGAAAGGACCAATTACAGATCTTGAATTGATTTTACTCAAAATATAACTAAAAAATTGTTTTAGATTAGTTTTGGCCTTGGCGGCAATTTCATTTCCATGATCCTTCTTCTTACGTTTCTGGACCCTCTTTAGATATTTTCTGCTGATTTTGCAAAAAAAAATTATATTTGTTTCTGTTTATTTGTTTCTGTTTATCGAGTGCTTTGCTTTCTTTCGTGACTGAAGACGCTGCAATTCTGCTTTCCAGTATTTAGGCTGATTGGCTGCTGATTGCCTGTTTTTGCGCAGGATATGCTCATATTCGATATTTTTAAGTGCAGTCAAGAAATTGTTAAGCGATTGATTGACATCTTGTCCGAGGGTTATATCTGCTGACGTTTTTGACTCTCTCAAGTCATTAAAATTGGCTAATCTAAATAAAGGGTCTCTTTCACAGTTTCTTGACGTTTTCAACTTGAGATCAATCAAAAACCTTATAAAGTTGTGGTCGTTGGTTCCGAGTGGTTCGCTCACTTCAACGTTCGTGTCATGAGAGTCGCTTGCACAAAATAGGAGATCAAGAAAATTGCTACCTCTTGTTGGTGTCTTCACCATTTGGGTAATGAACTTATCTTCTGCACCATCAATCAGACGTTGGCCGGTGGCAGTGCATTCGTTAGTTTCTCAATCAATGTCGGGGATATTGAAGTCTCCAAGCACTATACTGTGACGCGTTGTGACGACATCGATGTCGTCACAACGTGTCACAGGTCGATGTCATCTGCAACCTTGCTAATTGGGGGTCGATAGACGAGGGGGATTTGACATTTTATATGTTTACCGACTACTTGGATTGATACTATGTCGTCTCTGCTGTTAAGAATAGCGACTTCTAATATTTGCAGACTTTTTTTTACGAGTAACAGCACTCCTCCGCCCTATCGGCCTTGTGTATCTCTGTGAAATAGTGAGTAACCGGGGAGAGTAAATTCACCTAAATAATGTCTAGTGCTCAATTTCATTAACGATTCTGTGATTGCTATTATGACGATACATTCATTCGTTGCAGGGATACTTAATTCGTCGATTTTGTCTCGGAGGCTTCTAGCTTTCACAAGGTAACATTTGAGAGTACAGTTAGTCACACTAACTTGATTTTTTTGACTTAATCTCCTTCTTGTATGAGGCCTTGTGTCGGAGGCAATATTTCGTTTACGGTTACTCGGGTTGAACGCGCGGAGCGGCGACTGTTGCCTCTAACTCGGACTGGCTGATAACAAGATCTTTTTTGCTAGGACCTGCGGTGATGTTTTGATGGGCTCTTGTATTTGTTGTGTATCTAGTGATGAAACGGGTGGAGGTTATTGAGGGTATGATATCGAGTACGTTTTTTGACTTATTTTCGGTGACAAGACCAGCGCCTATGTTTTTAAGAATTTTTTCGATGGCATCAAGTCCATACGTGTTTATGCGAGCCTTGTTGGTGATTCTATTAAAGCTATAGTACCTTTGGTCAATCATCGTTTCCCAATGATCAGAGAAATGAATTTTCTGTGCTCTGCATATAGCTGCTAGGCGATTGTTAAGAAAGATCATCTTGCTTGACTTATATCGGCTTTGGTTCGGATGGGGCAAGATGCCATTGACATGTCTGTTCTCGTGGAAACATGGCTTTGTACTTTTTCTATGTCGATTCTGTCAGTGACACGTCCTTAGCTCCGACTTGAAGTATAATCCGTTTAGAAGAAGGTGTATTTTCCTTTACGATTTTGCCCTCAATTTCGTCTATTTTTAAGTCTATTTTGCCGAGTATTTTCAGTTGAATTCTCCCTTTTCGCTGATTTGATTTGAAGGAGGTGACATTGTAATCACCAATCACTAAAATTTTCCTCAGTATTTTGAGAGTCCATTTCATCGGGCAATAAGCCAAAACGGTGACATATGTCGGGTCGGATGTGGTGAGATAGTGGCCGAACGTGTGGTGCATTGTCACAGCGTGACTGCCTCTTGCTTACTACCGTAGTGTACGATGCCTCGCTATCTTTGAATGAATTTTTAGTCGATTTGGTGCTGTTATTGATCTCTTTGTCTAGAGCTGTAAGCTTCTTGGCCAATTCAGAGTCTAGGTGCACTTGAACTTCTTTCACTTGATTTAGGGTGGCCTCAGCAGTTTCTTTGACTTGTGCTAGTTCGCTGCTCATTAGATCTTTGAATTCGTGAAATTGTTTCAACAAGTTTTCCAATTTCGATTAAATAGCTAGCCACTGGGTATCCGTGTTGATTGTCGTTGAGTTGGATGGGTCATTGGAGGCATGACTGAATTGTGCTTTCAGTTTTGTTTGATTTTCTCTGCCTGTTGTTAAATTTCCTCTGCCTGTTGGCCTAATTTGAGGGACTGTTGTGCAATTTTCTGGCAGAGGTAGAAGAACTATCGCAAACCATTAGTTTGGGGACGTGCGAGATGTAGCAAATGCCACATTCTAGCTCAGCTTTAACCATCATAGACTGGTAAAGAATTTACCGTAGGGAAAATGCACCGTTTTCTTGAGTTCTATTTACGTGGATTCTTGTAGATAGCAGACATGAATGTATTAACTATTATTAGATGCGGGTTGTAACGACTATATCGACAAATCGAAAACGGAATTTAATAGGAATTTATCCATGCGGGTTGTGACGATTACATCGACGATCTGAAAACGGATCTTAAACGGAATTAGTACAAAGCGAGTGAGTCGAATGCGCGTTATCGTCGGATGCACATTAGCTCAGAGTTACTTCCTTGTGCGCGATTGAGTTGAATGCAAAGCTGAACTAATTCGTAGCTGCTCCTTTCTGCTTTTTAATGTTGTGGGAACGATAACATGATTTTGGGCATCAACCTTGTACCGTACATGACCGGCGGGGTATCAGGAGATGAAGGAGAAATTTACTAAAATTCAGTAAATGAAATATTATGAAATCAAAGCACGATTCTAAGTTAAAGGATGTAAAGTGCCACTGCCTGCAATAATTTTTATGTGTATGAACAACCTACAATATGAGCATGAACCCATTACACGGTACGATGTTATGATACTACCTGATACAAGTTACTTTAGGTTTTGTTACACAGAGCATGCCAGATTTAACTGTGTTGAAAATCGGAATAACAATAACATCTTAGGATATTGTTTTTGACAGACAGGTAACACATGCACAGCTAAAATATGAGACAAACGAACTGAAGCGGCATCCCTACAGTGCTGCATCCTAACAGAGGTATCCTAACAGTGCGAAAATAAGTTTTCAAATTATAATTATGCAGTGACAATACCAGTTCCATTTAAATGTTCACATTCCGTATACCCGTACACTCGATAACATTGATAAAGTACAAACTGGTAATACAGCCGAAATAAAGCTGTTAGATCACATGTGGGATTAGTTCCTGTTCGTTACAATATCATTACAATATCATTACAATATCATTACAATATCAACACACGCAATCTTTATCGGCAATATTAGCAATATTTCGACAAGTATCCAGATCAGCTGTTATGGGTGAATCAAAACAGCTGAGAGGCGCGGAAAGGGAGGGGGGGGGGCAGACAGGTATTGTTAGCTAGGCAGGAAGGCTGCGTCACAGCTCACATGGGCAGGGCAGGGCAGGGCAGGGCGAGATGTACAGAAGTCTGGTTGGCTGGCAACACCGCGTTGTGTGTGCTCTAGGAGAGTCACGCGGCTTGTCTGGTTCGTGGGAGAGGGGGTAGTTTGTAAGGGTATGTTGGATAGGCAGTAGGGGCAGGCTTAGGGTAAACAGGAAGTCGAGGATTTGGGGAAGAAGGGCTGTTTGGCGTGTACGCAGTGCTTGTTAGCATGTGGCTAAGAAGTATTTTTTCATAGTTATGTGTGAACACTGAGGGGCTTGTAATAGGAGCTCAATGCGACAGAAAAATACCACCGATTGTAAATATTTTGACTCTCAGTTCAAATCAATATCATATCATCTATGAATAGAATATTTCAATTTTATTCGATGTGTGCAGAAATTATTGAGCTATTGCTACAGTTCATTCAATCCAGTACTATAGCACACGTTGATGTCTTTTACTGTGCGAAATATGTATGATAATGTGGTGAAAATTGCAGCATGTATGAGTTGAGATGATATATACTTCTGGTATCATTGTATAGGAGACCACGTAGAAAAACATCAGTTGATGAGAGGTATTGATAATGAATCCTCCTGTCATTGGTTCTTTAATTATTAAACGTTTTTGAGGTTCATAGCAATGGAGCTTTACTGCTTTCCTCATCTAGAAGCGGATAGCCTTATGGCTCTGGTATCGTCAAACACATACTGATGCAGTCCTAAAGGAGAGTATTGCTCGTCTGGGCGCTCGTGCTTAATAAGAGACGTCGAGCATTTTGATGATACAGGATTTTATAATTGAAACCAGCATTCAACCTCTATCGACGGAAGGGGGCGGGGTTATCAAAGGGAGACGGAATAGAGGTCTGACATGGCGGAGGAGAATTTCGAAGCTAATTTTGCAATGACTATACATAATTCCAGACAATGATCATACAAGAAATCTTCTTAGGGATAACTTACAAAATGCTTTTACTCACGTGATCAATGGTTGACTAAACTAAAATTTGTATAGGTAAGTAAAATAGATACATTTCAACAACCGTGAAGTAGGAAGTAGTAGAATTTCGTCCACGTAATATTACGTTAGAATAATCGCAAATCATTTTTAAATAAACAACTAAATTTTGGGCTGTACTCCATTAGGAAAGAGATAAAAACAATACAATTGGAATCATTCACAGCAACTGATCTTTGTGTGCGACTCACTCCTCACACTGACAAAGCCCTTGAAGATCGCACCTCGTACTCTATTCCGCTCTGCCATTTAGTGTTCACAAACTTACTCGTTTGATCTGCGAGCATTTACTAGGACATATTCCGTCGCATTTAACTCGCCTTAGCTGTGGGGCCGCTCGTATGTACAGCTGGGATCGCACACAGAGTTTTCAGGATTTATGTGTTTGGAGATTAAATCCTTTCCATAAAGCTTCCCTTAATTGACAGTCAGAACCAAGGTCCAGGAAGGCATTCTATGTTGGCATCCATCGGATCATGTATTCGGAGCTGTTCCTTTAACTCTTCCATTGTTAGCTTTACAAAATGCGGTCATTTGGTCGTTTTATTCAAAGATCTTATGCAGTTCCCGAAGGTAGATAAATGGCTGGAAGTGTTACACGTCGAATTCATTTATTTGAGTGAATGATTTTCACACTTTTTTGAATCATATAACAACAAACTATTAAAACTCGATATGAGCTTTGTTAATCGAATATTTTGTATGTACCCGAATATACTTGTCTTGTCCCACAGATTGAAAGTAGAAAAACTTGCCATTTTATACAGAGTGCCTTCGTATTTTACATTGACGAATGTTTGAACTTATGGAAGATATGATACAATTATGTCGTACAAAAGTATTTTGTAATGTCCTGAACATGTATTCCATTTATTGATTACTTAGCTGAGCCTCTTTAACATTCAACAGAGAAATAAGGTTGTTGGCTCAGTTTATCTCATGATGCATTTTATTATTGTCCCCTTACGAGAGGTCCTCATGCGAGGTGAAGGTTGAAACAGCGATTCTTAATTCTTGAAAGGCAACGCCAAGCACTCTACTAATTAGACAACAAATCTACAAGGATGTGAATTCAGTGCTTCTAACTTTTTATGAGAAATCATACGCACTGTCACATCGGTCAAATTAGACCACGCCTGCACGCTCACTATTACATCGGTCAACCTAGACCACGCCTACACACTCACACTTACATCGGTCAACCTAGACCACGCCTGCACACTCACTCTCACATCGGTCAACCTGGACCACGCCTGCACAATCACTATTACATCGGTCAACCTAGACCACGCCTACACACTCACATTTACATTGATCAACCTAGACCACCCCTGCGCACTCACTCTCACATCGGTCAACCTAGACCCCGCGTACACATTCACTCCCGCATCGGTCAACCTAGACCACGCCTGCAAGCTCACTATCACATCGGTCAACGTAGACCACGCCTACACACTCAATCTCATATCGGCCAACCTAAACCACGCTTGTACACTCACTCTTACATCGGTCAACCAAGATCACGACGACACACTCAATCTCCCATCAGTCAACCAAGACCCGCGCACACACTCACTCTAACATTGGTACACCTTGACCACGCCTGCACGCTCACTCTCACATCGGCCAATCTTGACCACACCTGCACACTCACTCTCATATCGGCCAACCTAGACCTCGCGTACACGCTCACCCTCACACCGGTCAACCTAGACCACAATTGCACACCCACTCTCACATCGGTCAACCTAGACCACGCCTACACACTCACTCTCATATCGGTCAGCCTAGACACCACCTGCACACTCATTCTCACTTCGGTCCACATAGACCATGCTTGCTCACTCACTTTCACATCGGTCAACCTAGACCACGTCTGTGCATTCACTCTCACATTGGTCAACCTAGACAACGAACGCACACTCACTCTCATATCGGTCAAGATAGACCACGCCTGCACACTCACTCTCACATCGGTCAACCTGGACCACACCCGCATACTCACTCTCACGTCAGTCAACCTAGACCACGCCTGCACACTCACTCTCACTTCGGTTAACGTAGACCACGCCCGCACACTCAATCTCAAATCGGCCAATCTAAACCACGCTTGTATAATCACTCTCACATCGGTCAACCAAGATCAAGGCGGCAAACTCACTCTCACATCGGTAAACCTTAACCACGCCTGCACGATCACTCTCACATCGGCCAATCATGACCGCGCCTGCACATTCACTCTCATATCGGTCAAGATAGACCACGCCTGCACACTCCCTCTCATATCGGTCAACCTGGACCACGCCCGCACACTCACTCTCACATCGGTCAACCTAGACCACGCCTGCACACTCATCCTCACATCGGTCAACCAACACCACGGTCGCACGCTCACACTCACATCGGTCAACCTAAACCACGCATGCACACTCAAACTCACATGCAGCTGGGATCACACACAGAGTTTTCAGGATTGATGTGTCCGGAGATTAAAATCTTTCCAAAAAGATTCCCTTAATTGACAGTCAGAACCAAGGTCCAGGATGGCATGCTATGTTGGCATCCATCGGATCATGTATTCGGAGCTGTTCCTTTAACTTTCCCATTGTTAGCTTTACAAAAATGCGGTCATTTAGTCGTTTTATTAGAAGATTTAATGCAGTTCCCGAAGGTAGATAAATGGCTGGAAGTGATACAAGTCGAATTCATTTATTTACGTGAAAGATTTTCACACTTTTTTGAATCATATGATAAAAAAATATTATAACTCGATATGAGCTTTATTTATCGTATTTTTCAGTATACACCCGAATCCACTTATTTGTGCCCACAATTTGAAAGTAGAAAAACTTCCCATCTTATACTGAGTGCCTTCGTATTTTACATTGATGAATGTTTGAACTTATGGAAGACAAGATACAATTTTATCTTACGAAAGTTTATTGTGATGTCCTGAACATGTATTCCATTTATTAATTACTTAGCTGAGCCTCTTTAACGTTCAACAGAGCAATAAAGTTTTAGCTCAATTTATTTCATGGTTCATTTTATTATTGTCTCCTTACGAGAGGTCCTCATGCGAGGTGAAGGTTGAAACAGCGATTCTTGATTCTTGAAAGGCAACGCCAAGCACTCTACTAATTAGACAACTAATCTACAAGGATGTGAATTCAGTGCTTTTGACTTTTTATGAGAAATCATACTCACTGTCATAACGGTCATATTAGACCACGCCTGCACGCTCACTGTTACATCGGTCAACCTAGACCACGCCTACACACTCACACTTACATCGGTCAACCTAGACCATGCCTGTACACTCACTCTCATATCAGCCAACCTACACCACGGCTGCACGCTCACACTCACATCGGTCAACCTAAACCAAGCCTGCACACTCACTCTCACATTGATCAACCTAGACCCCGCGTACACACTCACTCTCACCTCGGTCATCCTAGACCACGATTGCTCACTCACTCTCACATCGGTCAACCTAGACCCCGCGTAAACGCGCACTCTCACATCGGTCAACCTTGACTACGCCTGCACACTCATTCTCACATTGGTCAACCTAGGACCCGCGTACACACTCACTCCCACATCGGTCAACCTGGACTACGCCTGCCTACAAACTTTCACATCGGTCAACCTAGATTACGCTTGTACTCTCACTCTCACATTGGTCAACCTAGAATCCGGGTACACACTCACACCCACATCGGTCAACCTAGACCACGCCTGCACAATCGCTCTCACATCGGTCAACCTAGACCACGCTTGCACACACTCTCACATCGGTCAACCTAGACCCCTCGTACATACTCACTCTCACAGCGGTTAACCTAGACCACGCCAGCACACTCAGTCTCAAATCGGTCAACCTATACCTAGCCAGCACACCAACTCTCATATCGGTCAACTTAGACTACGCCCGCACACTCTCTCTCACATCAGTAAACCTAGACCCCTCGTACACACTCACTCTCACATCGGCCATCCTAGACCGCGAACATCTCACTCTTACATTGGTCAACCTAGACCATGCATTCACTCTCACAACGGTCAACATAAATCCCGCGTACACACTCACTCTCACATCGGTTAACCTAGACCACGCTTGCACACTCACACTCACATCGGTCAACATATACCACGCCTGCACACTCATTCAACATCGTTTAACCCAGACCACGCCTACACACTAACTCTCACATCGGTCAACCTAGACTCCGCGTTCACTCCCACACCGGTCAACCTAGACCCAGCGTACACACTCACCCTCACATCGGTCAACCTAGACCACGCCTGTACACTCAGTCTCACATCGGTCAACCTGGATCACGTCCGCACACTCACTCTCACATCGGTCAATCTAGACCAAACCTGCACATTCACCTTCATATCGGTCTACCAACACCCCGGCTTCACGCTCACACTCACATCGGTCAACCTAGACCACGCCTGCACACTCACTCTCATATCGGTCAGGATAGACCACGCCAGCACACTGACCCTCATATCGGTCAACCTACACCACGGCTGCATGCTGACACTCACATCGGTCAACCTAGACCACGCCTGCACACTCACTCTCACATCGGTCAACCTAGACTACGCCTGACACTCACTCTCACATTGGTCAACCCGGACTACGCTCGCACACTCACTCTCACATTGGTCAACGTAAAACCCGCGTTCACACTCACACTCACATCGGTCAATCTAGACCACGCTTGCACACTCACTCCCACATCGGTCAACGTAGACCACGCTTGCACACTCACTTTCACATTGGTCAACCTAGACCACGTAACCACACTCACTCTCACATCGGTCAACCTAGACCACGCCAGCGCACTCACCCTCATATTGGTCAACCTACACCACGTCTGCACGCTCACACACATTGGTCAACCTAGACCCAGCGTACACACTCACCCTCACATCGGTCAACCTAGACCACGCCAGCACACTCACCCTCATATCGGTCAACCTAAACCACGCCTGCACACTCACTCTCACATCGGTCAAACTAGACCCCGCGTACACACTCACTCTCAGAGCGATTAACCTAGACTACGCCAGCACACTCGGTCTCCAATCGGTCAACCTAGACCATGCCTGCACACTAACTCTCATATCGGTCAACCTAGACCACGTCCGCACACTCACCCTCACATAGGTCAACCTAATCCACGCCTGCACACTAACTCTCACATCGGTCAAACTAGACCCCGCGTACACACTCACTCTTTCCTCGGTCAACCTAGACCACGATCACCCACTCACTCTCACATCGGTCAACCTGGACCCAGCATACACACTCAATCTCATATCGGTCAACCTAGACTACTCCTGCTCACTCACTCTCACATCGGTCAACCTAGACTACTCTTGCACACTCACTCTCACATTGGTCAACCTAGAACCCGCGTACACTCTCACTCGCACATCGGTCAACATAGACTGCGCCTGCACAATCACTCTCACATCGGTCAACCTAGACTATGCTTGCACACTCACTCTCACATTGGTCAACCTATAGCCCGCGTACACTCTCATATTCATATCGGTCAATCTAAACCACGCCAGCACACTCGGTCTCCAATCGGTCATTCTTGACCACGCCAGCAAACTAACTCTCACATCGGTCAACCTAGACCACGCCCGCATACTCACTATCACATCGGTCAACCTAATCTACTTCTGCACACTCACTCCCACATCGGTCAAAATAGACCCCGCGTACACACTCACTCTCTCCTCGGTCAACCTAGACCACGATTACCCACTCCATCTCACATCGGTCAACCTACACTACTCCTGCTCACTCACACTCACATCGGTCAACCTAGACTACGCTTGCACACTCACTCTCACAATGGTCAACCTAGAACCCGCGTACACTCTCACTCGCACATCGGTCAACCTAGACTGCGCCTGCACACTCACTCTCACATCGGTCAACCTAGACTATGCTTGCTCACTCACTCTCACATTGGTCAACCTATTACCCGCTTACACTCTCACACTCACATCGGTCATTCTAAACCACGCATGCACACTCACTCTCACATCGGACAATCTAGACCCCGCGTACACACTCACTCCCACATCAATCGACCTAGACTACGCCTGCACACTCACTCTCACATTGGTCAATCTATAACCTGCGTGCATACTCACATTCACATCGGTCAACCTAGACCACACCTGCACACTCACTCTCAAATCAGTCTTTCTAGACCACACTTGAACACTCACTCTTACATCGGTCAATCTAAACCACGCAGCACACTCACTCTCACATCGGTCATTCTAGACCCCGCGTACAGACTCACTCTCACATCGGTTAACCTAGACCACGATTACCCACTCACTCCCACATCGGTCAACCTAGACACCGCACACAATCAATCTCACATCGGTCAACCTAGACTACTCCTGCACGCTCACTCTCACATCGGTCAACCTAGACTACGCTTGCACACTCACTCTCACATTGGTCAACCTAGACCCCGTTGCACACTCACACTCACATCGGTTAACCTAGACACGCTTGCACACTCACTCTCACATCGGTCAACTTAGACCCCGCGTATACACTCACTCTCACATCGGTCAACCTAGACCCCGCGTACACACTCACTCTCATAGCGGTTAACTAAGACCACGCTAGCATACTCAGTCTCAAATCGGTCATCCTAGACCACGCCTGCACACTAACTCTCATATCGGCCAACCTATACCACGCCAGCACGCTAACTCCCACATCGGTCAACCTGGCCCAGTCATGCACACTCACTCTCACATCGGTTAACATAGACCACGATTACCCACCTACTCCCACATCGGTCAATCCAAACCACGCATGCACACTCACTCTCACATCGGTTAACCTAGACCCCGCGTACACACTCACTCTCACATCGGTCAACCTAGACTACGCTTGGACACTCACTCTCACATCGGTCAACCTAATCCATGCATGCACACTCACTCTCACATCGGTCAATCTAGACCCCCCAAACACACTCGCTCTCACATCGGTCAACCTAGAATATGAATGCTCACTCACTCTCACATCGGCTTATCAAGACCCCGCGTACGCACTCACTCTCACATCTGTCAACCTAGACCACGCTTGCACACTCAATCCCACATCGGTCAAACCAGACCGCGCGTACACACTCACTCTCAGAGAGATTAACCTAGACCACGCCAGCACACTCGGTCTCCAATCGGTCAACTTAGACCACGCCTGCAAACTAACTCTCATATCGGTCAAGCTAGACCACGCCCGCATACTCACTCTCACATCGGTCAACCTAATCCACTTCTGCAAACTCACTCTCACATCGGTCAAAATAGACCCCGCGTACACACTCACTCTCTCCTCGGTCAACCTAGACCACGATTACCAACTCACTCTCACATCGGTCAACCTTGACCCCGCATACACTCCATCTCACATCGGTCAACCTAGACTACTTCTGCTCACTCACTCTCACATCGGTCAACCTAGACTACTCTTGCACACTCACCCTCACATTGGTCAACCTAGAACCCGCGTACACTCTCACTCGCACATCGGTCAACCTAGACTGCGCCTGCACACTCACTGTCACATCGGTCAACCTAAACCACGCTCACACACTCACTCGCACATCGTTCAACCTAGACTACGCCTGCACACCCACTCTCACATTGGTCAACCTATAACCTGCGTGCATACTCACACTCACATCGGTCAACCTAGACCACACCTGCACACTCTCTCTCAAATCAGTCTTTCTAGACCACGCTTGCACACTCACTCCCACATCGGACAACCTAGACTATGCTTGCACACTCACTCTCACATCGGTCAACCTGGACTACGCCTGTACACTCGCTCATACATCGTTCAATCTAAACCACGCAGCACACTCACTCTCACATTGGTCATTCTGGACCCCGCGTACAGACTACCTCTCTCATCGGTCAACCTAGACCACGATTACCCACTCACTCCCACATCGGTTAACCTAGACACCGCACACACTCAATCTCACATCGGTCAACCTAGACCTCGCCTGCACACTCACTCTCACATCGGTTAACCTAGACTACGCTTGCACACTCACTCTCACATCGGTCAACCTAGAACCCGCGCACACACTCGCTCCCACATCAGTCAACCTAGACCACGCCTGCACACTCAATCTCACATCGGTCTACCTGGACCACGCCCGCACACTCACTCCCACATCGGTCAACCTAGACCACGCCTGCACTCTCAACCTCATATCGGTCAATCTACACCACAGCTGCACGCTCACATTCACCTCAATCAACCTAGACCACGCCTGCATACTCACTCTCATATCGGTCAACCTAAGCCACGTAGGTACACTCACTCTCACATTGGTCAACCTAGACCCCGCGTACACACTCACTCTCACATCGGTCAACCTAGACCCCGCGTACGCACTCACTCTCATAGCGGTTAACCAAGACCACGCTAGCATACTAAGTCTCAAATCGGTTATCCAAGACCACGCCTGCCCACTATCTCTCATATCGGTCAACCTATACCACGCCTGCACACTAACTCCCACATCGGTCAACCTGGTTCAGTCATGCACACTCACTCTCCCATCGGTCAAACAAGACCACACTTGCACACTTATTCTCACATCGGTCAACCTAGACCCCGCGTAAACACTCACTCTCACATTGGTCAACCTAATCCACGCATGCATACTCACTCTCACATCGGTCAACCTAATTCCCGCCTTCACACTCACTCCCACATCGGTCAACCTAGACCCTGCGTACACACTCGCCCTCACATCGGTCAACCTAGACCACGATTGCCCACTCACTCTCACATCGGTCATCCTAGACCCCGCGTAAACACTCACTCGCACATTGGTCAACCTAATCCACGCATGCATACTCACTCTCACATCGGTCAATCTAATTCCCGCCTTAACACTAACTCCCACATCGGTCAACCTAGATCTCACGTACACACTCCCTCTCACATCGGTCAACCTAGACTACGATTGCCCACTCACTCTCACATCGGTCAACCTAGACCCCGCGTAAACACTCACTCTCACATTGGTCAACCTAATCCACGCATGTACACTCACTCGCACATCGTTCAACCTAGACTACGCCTGCACACTCACTCTCACATCGGTCAACCTAAGCCACGCTTGCACACTCACTCGCACATCGTTCAACCTAGACTACGCCTGCACACTTACTCTCACATCGGTCAACCTAGACTACGCCTGCACACTCACTCTCACATCGGTTATTCTAAACCACGCATGCACACTCACTCTCATATCGGTCAACCTAGACCCCGCGTACACACTCACTCTCACATCGGTCAACCTAGACTACGCTTGCACACTCACTCTCAC
>SDVV010016454.1:0-14244 GCA_016164225.1 Gammarus roeselii
GAGGAGTTGGGGGAGGGTATTGTACGAGTTTTGCTACGCATAGCAAATTTGATTTTGTGGTTTTGCTTATGTGGTTCGACAGTTGTGTGCAATTGTTGACTGTCTTCAGTGTTTTTTTGTTTGACAAGATAAGCGCAACCTGACCAGCGCCCCGCTGCAGTTTTGATGCCGCGTTGTACTTTAGATTGTGGGCGCGCTAAGGTATACTGCCTTCCTTGCCCGCATGCCCTGTTGGCGGGGGTGCCGGAGCTGTGGGGGGCTGCAAAGGTGAGATACAAAGGTGAGAAAGGTGAGAAAGCTGCTCAGCAAGCTTCAACATATAAGCCTGATAGATATACTTACAAGTGAAGTAGTGCTGCCTTTGACAAAGAACTCACCCTGTGCAGTAGCTGTAACATGCATAGGTGTGATAGCAAGCAGTAGGCAAGCATTAAGCATTAAGTGCAATTGCAGAGTATTCAAATAAGAAACTCTGAAACAAACAGAAACTTCATTGAATAAATGGATCTAGAATTTAGAACAAATATTGACATAAAATATGGTAACACATAGAATGAACAAAGCAGATTGTTTGTAGGAACATCATGAAAAAACAGTGAAAAGAGTGCCATTCATGTGAAGGAATCAATATCCAATCTGAAATGAATAAATGTTCCCATGAAAAAGGCCTGCAGTGCCGCCAAATCAACTGAACGGAATTAGAATCATCTGTCAAGAGGTCAGACAACCGGTAGGGTGGGTGCTATGTCTAAGTTGTGACGAAACACTAGGATGCAAGAGTTTACCAAACAATTGTAATTGCTTTAGTAACATAGCTACATTTAAATATTGATTTCGATACCCTATGTAAACAATAGCGAGCTATATGCGACAGCCGTACTGAGTTATGGTTTTGTTATCCATACTGGGCGGAAAAAGTTGTGGGGGAGACTCAACAGAACGCTACAAAAGAAATATCACCAAATTCATGCCTAGTCGCAGTGCCCACAACGAGCTTGCAAAAATCGATTTTTTTCGGGTCTCAACTTGCTGTAGTTCATTTGATATTGTACTTATGAAGCTGTAAACAGCCTCATATAGTTTCTTTCTTCGCGAATACAGTAGAACTATCTAAAATTTGTTATCTTGATTATAATTATTATTATTTTCAACTGAGGGTCTTTTTTTCAACAATTTGAGTTTATGTCGGTTTGGTATCCGACTTTAATATATATTCCGGTTTAAATTATATAGCTCTATCTTATGGAGAATTGTACGAGAAATTCAGTGGTTTAATTAGATTTGAATTATCTATCTTAGTTTTTGAGATACAGCTGAAACAATGCAAAAAAATGGTATCGTAATTTTCGGACATTTCTAAAACTACAATTTGGAATTTACAACTTTACTATTATAGCTAGGCCACATATGTTGCTGTAAAAGTTGTAAAGATTGTAATTCTACACAAAAATGGTCACACAATTCTTCTGTGGGATTCATAGTTATGTGAATATTTGCCATAGCAATATCTATCTTCTCGGGTGAATGTTCGCGTGTAGGGATCTGCAACTCGGTAAACTCTCTATGTGATGAGCCTACCTCCTCCTCATCTTCCCTGTCGCAAGATTACCAAGCGGTTCAATAGCTTTCTCTACATGGTCAGGATTTGGATAAAAGTTACGTAAGGTTAGGGACTCTAGTATGATGATACTGTCCTCATCGTCACTTACGTGAATTTCATCGCAAACGTTACTAATCTCAGACTTGGTCCTAAGAATCGTTCGTCCACGTCCAGTCATAATGAAGATTTAGTTTAGTTAGTCCTTGAGTCAAAATAACAGTATGATTCTCGTGCACACTGGCAACACAGTGTTAGCAAAGCTGCTAACACTGATAATGCTGTTAGTAGTATTTATGGTCTGAAACGAAAAAAAGGAAAGTGCATTGGTTAGGAAAAATGAACAATACAATACAAAATATTAGATGTAAATTATAGATAGCAGCAATAATACTAATATTAGTATGATAAGTACTATTGAAACAATAATACTAATATCAATAATATTAGCATTATTGAAACAATAATGATCAATACTACAAATATTAGTAATATTAGTATTATTGAAACACTAATAATCAATTATACTAATATTAATAATATTAGTAATATGGATATTTGGGACCGTTAGCTATAGCCAACAGTGGGTATTCTTGATATTTGGAACCGTTGGCTATAGCAAACAGTGGGTATTCCTCATATTTGGGGCCGTTGGCTATAGCTGACAGGCAGACTTTAGCTGGACAGAAATAGAGAAGAGGGGTAGTAATATGCATGCTATTCCTACGTATGTCATTTGAACGCTGAATGACCCAGATATTCAGAAGCAGCGGAAGATTTTCATTCCAGTGATATTGTTTTAATTCTGTGTTGCCGTCCAGAGATAATTTTTTGTCAGCTACAGCCAACGGTGGACACTAATCGCATGCCCAATGCTAATTCCCATTCTGCAATTTTTCTGGTTATGTGTTATTACCTTTTGAGCCACAAGTTTGAGCCAATGCAGGCACTGTATGTTGTCCTCAGGTAGGGCAACGGCAAGTCAAGGTATGACCCTCCGAACTACCGTCCTGTCAGTATGACCTCTGTGTGCTGCAAGAGTTTGGAAACGATTGTTTCAGGTCTGGTTGAGCTTCCCGAGGGCAATGAGATTTTCTCCCCTCAACAGTTTGGATTCCGGCAATTTCGGTCTACTGAGGATCAGCTTCTTATGGCTTATGTGGATGTTTCGGACTGGGTGGATTAGGCTTTGCTGTGGATGTTGTGCTGCTCAAATTTTCTAAGACAGTCGATGTTGTTCATCGTGATGCGTTGATTCACAAGCTGAGGGAGGTGGGAGCCGGTCAGGTTGGGCTTGGCTGGATTCGTTCGTTTTTGGCTGGTCGTTTTATGGAGGTTGCTGTTGATGTGTGTTGTAGTGGGTCGAGGGAGGTAGTTAGTGGTGTTCCTCAGGGGTCGGCACTGGGCCCTGTGCTGTCTCTGATCTCTGTGAACCACATTACAAATGGAGTACTGTGCTCTTTCAAGTCATTTGTTGATGACTACAAGCTGTACTTTCGATACAAGAGGGTGAAGGAGTCTGCAGCTACTGGTGTGTCTTGTCTGTAGAGAGATCTGGATAGAGTCAGCGCGGTTGCTACATCTTTGAACCTCAGGTTGAACTCTGAGAAGTGCGCTGTGTTGTTGTTACCGGGCTGGCTTCCATTCCCCCAAAATATCCGTTGTTTCTTCATTCTGTGTGTTACTATGTTTCACATCATTGATGTGTGCTGTATGTGCTTGATCCATTTCATTACCGAAGTTTCTGTTTGTTTCAGTCTCATATGTGAATACTCTTTAATTTCATTTAATGCTTATTGCTAGCCCACTACTTGCTAATCACTTAGTGCTTGCCTACCTGCTTGCTTATCACACCTACCTATGCATGTTACTGCTACTGCACAGGGTGAGTTCTATGTCATAGGCTGCACCACTTAACTTGTAAGTATAGTCATTAGGTTTATAGGTTAAGGCTAGCTGAGTAGCCATGCCTGACTTATTATGATTTCTACTTATTGTTTCAGTTCTGCTCTGCTTCTTAATTTGTTTGCATATTTCTTTATGCTTCTTATATTATGTTTGCATATTTCTTTATGCATTTTGTTCAGCTTATGGGTTCTTGTTTACTATATTTCGACACTTGCTTATCATTTTTATTTCGCTTATATTGAGTGATTTCAGTGCTTAAAGTTTCCTTTCAGTACATCTCAGGGTTATGCACGGGCATTTGATTTATATCAATTATGTTGTCCCTTATGTTTGAGTCCCATTGTTTTCATTATATCTTTTGCATCATGTTTTCTGCATGCATGTCATGGCTTGGCATTTTACATTAAATGGTACTTTCCCCTCTTTTTGTCATTTCATGACTACAGATGGTTACGCAGGTGCACTACGACTCTGTTAAATGACTATTTCTTTGTTTATCTTTATCGTTGCAGCTTCTGATTACCTGCCCATGCTCCTTAATTCTGATCCCATGCTCATCTGCTTACTTAATATACAGATAATAACCACTACTCTGTTTCATACCCTAGACTTTAGGAGTTTATTGCGCCTCCACGCCAACTGAACCGTATCCTAAGATCAAGAGGACCCTTAGTGTCCCACCTGCGTGCGTCCCGGTTACATTGGTATCCTCAACGGGATCTTTTTTTCCCCTAAGTCAGTATTTATTAATATCCAACAATCCCCTACTCTGCCCTGTTCTATCAGCGATGGCGCCACAACAAAAGGTCTGGGACTTCGCTGCAACAACTCAGCGGCTTCTGTTTCTGAACTTCTGGGAAGAGAAGCGACTTCATCCGGAGATGCAATGCATCTCTCTTCTGGGCTCGTCGCCGGTGACGACTTCCTCCCGACCATTATTGCTGTGCAGTCTCTGCTCTGCGAGTTTGCACACCCACATGTGAGAGCAGACTTTGTCAGTGGCAAATTTTGCTGTCTCATCAACTCAAACCTTCTGCCTAGAATCGACAAGCTGTGTTGTCTCTTTTGTCACGCTGGTTGGGAGGTGGCTTCTAGAGCGCCCTGACCAGGAATGAGTCGCCAGCAGCAGATCTTCGGAAGCTTGTGTGAAAGAGTGCAAACTTGTTTATCACCAATTCTTCTGCCAATCAAGAAAACCTGACTTATGAGCAGTGGTTTATCGTACCTGAGACGATTGCGTCAAGCAAGTATTGGGTGAAGATCCCTGCCAAGAATCGATGCACCCACATCTTGAGCAGTGACGAGGGGAACGGATTACTTTCTAGCAGTCTGTGTGGTGGCAAGGAGGAGCCTGACAGCGGGCTTAGAGGGAGTTCATCAATAACCACTAACTCGTTCAATACCCAGAAGTTTCCCCTGAAGAAAAAGAAGAGCTCACCAAGTAGGACCAAGAAAGCTAACACCTCTGTTATAGACCTATGTGTGTCTTCAGATTCTCTAGGTTCAGAGATGTCCACTCCCGACTGCACTTCTGATTGTGAGACTGATTCTGAATCCAGTGATGGTCACCCAATGCCTTTAGCTAATCATTATTGACCACGACGCAGGTATCATTCTGGTTACGTCAGAGATGTTGTTACACCAACCGTCTTTGAGGTTGATGGCCGAGTACCTCTCCGTAATTTTCTAGTTACGTTTTAGAGATATTTTGAGAATAAATTTAATGGGGACAAATATGACCTGACTCAGGAAATGGGTCAGTTCTTATCTGGATCCTTGCTCGAGGTGTTCATGATCAAGGGTGGACGCAAATTGAAATATCCACTTATGCGAGAACATCTACTCACCTTCCACAAGGACCAGAAGATTGGAGGAAAGTCTTACTGGTGGGAGCAGCTGAAGGAGGCAATGCCACACTCTTGTGAGGGGCTGGCTGTGTATGCCATGAGCCTTTTGGAGTTGGATGAATTAGCCTACCCTAAGTCTACCATTGACTGTGCTAGGCACCTGAGACAACACTTTCTGAATAGCATCCATCCGTCTATCACCGCCAAGATTGTGGATGCTGAGAGAGCCCAGGGAGCCTCAAAGTCCACAAACAAGTACCTTTCCTTCAAGCATGTAACCCGTTTATCCATGAGCCTTCAGAAAGAAAAAGCATTTAAACCAGTCATGTGGTCCAGCAGTAATATCCGTCCCAAACACCAATTGGTAAATCCCCACTCTCTAACTAGAACTTTTTACCATAGCTAGGATTGTCAACAGCAGTATTCTGCACCTCAGCACACACAACGTAGCAGCCAGTACCAGCATCAACAGCAGCAAAGATCACCACAACAGCAGCAGTATTCTGCACCTCAACACACACAACGTAGCAGCCAGTACCAGCATCAACAGCAGCAAAGATCACCACAACAGCAACGCTAGCCTGAACAGTGGCGTCCGCATGACAGCTCTCGGCACTACTCATCAGGACATAGAGGGCCATCTGTTCCAGAGATCTACCCGGAGGATCGTGCTCCTGTGTGTGGGCATTGCAGATTGCCCAACCACACCTCCTGCGATTGCTGGAGAGCCTCCAAGTCATGCCTGATTTGTTTACAAGTGTTTACAAGTGTAGGACGACAACAACAGGCCTATTGGTCCAAACTAGGTTGTCTTTTGATAGCAAGAGGGTTATTTCTGGAGTAAAACGTCTATGAGGCCTATTGACCCAAACTAGGTTGCCTTTTGAGAGCAAGAGGATTAGTTTTGAAGTAGAACGTCTAAGAGAGCTTCGTGTGCCATTTTTGCTTATTTTATAACGACAGGAAATGGAATGGTTTAGTTATTTATCGGCGATTTATGTAGAACTTATCGAGCAGTAACTTAAACGTTTTGATTGTATTGCTGTTTACAACCTCCGCTGGAAGTTTTTTCCATTCTTCGACAACTCTATACGTGGAAAAATGAATTGATCGGTCAACAGATGTTCATTAAGCCTATTCTTGAAGGACTTGTTGGATTCAAGATTCTTGGGGCTTGTTGGGAGGTTGTTCCAGGATTTTGGTCCAGTGATCGAAAAAGTTCGATAGGCAGTTTCTGTTTTCCTGTGTTCAACGTGCAGAGTATCATTATTTCTTGTGAATCGATTGTTCTTTTCACTTTGAAAATATATGTGCATTCGGCTGGCGGGTGAATGTTTTCCTAGAAGATCTTCATGAATTCTGATCGACTCATGGAGTGTCAGTTTGTGGTTGATATTGGGCCACTGTAATTTTTCGAGGAGAGGACTTACGTGGTATCATTTTCTGTGGTTACCATCGCATGTTATTCCTGCTGCAAAGTTTATACAACGTTGTATTTTCTCTCATTGAGTTTGATGCATTTCCCCCAAATTGAAAGACAGTTAATGTGAGAAAATACTAAAGAGTTAACACTTAGTAATCTTGATTTGAAATCCGATAATTTTTTTGCTGAGTTTAGGCACAAAAGTGTTAAATTCAGCTTGGAACACAGAGTAGTTACGTGATGTTTGAATGAAAGATCGGAATCAAACCATACTCCTAGACTTATTACTTCATCTTCAACAGGGAGGTCAGATTTGCCTATCCTGTAGAAAAATAATTGAAACTGCTTTTCTTTTTGAGTTCGAGCCGAACAAGATGCATCTTGCTTTTTCAGATTTGAGCTTGAGTTCATTTTTATCATAACAAGATTTCAGATTAGTTACGGCTGTCTCAGCGACGTCTTTCAATGCATTCAGATCCGACGGCTTTCGGGAAAGCAATATTTGAACATCATCGGCGTACATTACCACTTTCGCTTGATTTTTTGGTAACATACAGTCAATGTCATTTATAAAAACCAGGAACAACAGAGGGCCAAGTATCGAACCTTGAGGGACCCCAAAGGTAACTGTGGCCGAATTTGTCATAGTTGCGTTACCGAGTTTAACTGATTGTGGCCGATTCATCAGGTAACTTTCGAACCAAGTAGTGTCTATTCAGATGTTGCGGAGCTTGCCAAAAAGAATTGTATGACTTATACTGTCGAATGCTTTCGATAAGTCTAGCAATACCAGCAGAGATATCTGCCCCTCATCAAAGTTTTTGAACAGATCTTCACTGATGCTCATAAGTGCGTCTTCAGTTGACAATTTTTGCCGATAAGCATACTGGCAGTCATTGAATAGCTTGTTTGATTCGATGTAATCAATCAATTGGATAGATATTACCTTTTCTAGAATCTTGGATGGGACAGGCAGAAGACTTATCGGTCTAAAGTTGGATGGTTCATTCCTGTCCCCAGATCAATGAATTGCTTTTAAGATTGCATGTTTCCAGATCTCTGGAAAAGTTTCACTTGCTATGGAGGTGTTAATAACTGTGCTGAAATAAGGCAAGGCAACTAAAAGGCTGTCTTTCAGATATTGTAGGGCTAAACCATCTATTCCTGTAGAATTTGTGTTCCTCAAGGCAAACACAGCTCAATTTACTTCGTGTTGCGATACTTGCTTTGGTTTCCATTTGTCGTTAGCTTCCTGGTAGCTGTCTCCATCGAAAGCTTTCGGACTCCATGTATCTGTTGGCTTGCTCTGTAATCCTTGATAAGTTTCATGGGTTACCTCTTCAAAAACCTGTTCTCACCTCCGGCGAAGTAGTTGTTAAACTTCTCTGAAGCTGCCTGAGTATTCGGATAAGTAGGCGAGGTGATCTTTTTTTTGTTGGGAACAATTATTTTCAGTACATTCCACGCTTCTTTTCGATTGCTTTTTGAAAAGAATTGTAATCAAGTGATGCTTCGTTTTGCTCTGCACTTGATATATTTTTTAAGTGCAATTTTGTTTTGCAGTTTTTCTGTAATCCATTTAACCGGCAAGCTTTTCAATGTTTTATTTTTCATTGACACCACAGCGTTCAGACATGTGAGAAGATAGTCTGTGAGTAATTGGGCTTGCTCTGTAAAGTTATTTGTGCTATGTATCGGTTTTATCATCTCGACGTTTGCCACTAAATGTGCTCTGAAACTATCCGCGGTGTAATTTCTTTTTGTACGGTAGGTTTATTTGTATACTTGTTTCTTCTATTTTTTGATGATATTAGTGCAGTTTATTTCATGGTGATCCGAGAAAGAATTGGGCTCCACTTCTGTGGTCACAATGGAAGACGGATTGTTACTGATGAGCAGATCCACTACAGTTTGGGATTCGAATTTAATTCTGGTAGCACTTTTTATGAGCTGATGCAGTCCGACTTCATACTGTTGGATTTCAATTTCAATTGATCATCATTAATATCTCTCAAAATGTACAGCGTTTTTCTTAAGCGGACAGTTTCTCGAAATCTTTCTTTTATGTATTGTAAAGACTGTACACTTGCTTTGGGTGGTCTGTAAAGAGAACCAACAACAAGCGATCTGTTTTTTCGTGCCTGGATGTTCACCCAAAGGTCATCAACTTCATTGCTGTCGTTAAGCATTACTTGAGAAGAGGTATATTCTTCTCGTACACAAATCACGGTTCCAATCCTTTCTTTTCTCTTTCTTTTCTATAAACATTGTAGCCGTCAATCTCGATGAAGGTAGTATTAATGTCAGATTCCAGCCAGGTTTCAGTCAGACATAGAATGTCAATTGAGTCCTCCTTCACCATCATTTTGATGTGATCCATCTTTGGGTCAAATGATTGCAGAGGCATCTCTTTATCGTATCATGATACATCATTGTCGTATTGCAAAGGAGAATACCTATTGGAACACTGTACATTTGTTTTCACATGCTTGTTTCACTTTGCTGCAATATTTTGTTGTTTGAAATGTGGCTTCAGAGGGTGGGTTGGTGCAAGACTACTATAGTGGTCCACTTTCTTAGCTACAAATATTGAGGATTGAACAGCTTCATCACACTTAAGGTTGTTCGGATTAATTACAGTTGTCGTTACGATGTCCGGGTTCGTTTAATTTAAGATTGTGATTTGTATTTTGAGTGCGTTGCTGAGAATTGTGGGGACTAGATTGCCAAAACTGCTATTGAACTCTTTGTTTTCAAAATACTCTTCTAACTCGGAGAGGAACCTATCATCTTTCTTATACTCAGTGAGAGCTTGGTAATCTATTAAGTAATTGAAGGATTCCTCCATTGCTTTGGTTTTTATCACCTCTAAGAGGTTCTCATCGTTAAGTCCTGTTTGTTTTACTAAGGATCCTTTCACCGCGTGAATCATACAATGTCCGTCTGCTAGTGTTGATTGTCTTTTTAATCTTAAATAATTGAGAATGGTGTCGATGTTGATGTTCCTGGGGAATTGTAGCAAGTGTCCTGTCACCTGCATTGGCATTCTTCTATCCGTTTTATTGTTTCTTGTATCAGCAATACAACTCTCATTTAGATTTTTAATATGCTCATCAGCAACACTCTTACTGACATTATCTAGTATCTGGTTGCTAATTCTCGAGTAGCATTGTTTGTATGTTTGGGATATCTTTGCTTTAGGTTCTGTTCTTTGTTGCTGAGGGTAGGTTGGAGCAGGGAAACCGAACAGAATCAAGGGAAAGAAATTTAGATAGTTGATTGAAGAGAGTCATGGCTGAGGATAGCTGAACTGTGCTAGTGGAAGGAATGGGTGGAGGGGGGTAATATATGGGAGGGATTAGCGGGATAGGTAGAGTTGGAGTTTGTGCTGAGGTGAGAGAATGGAAGTTAAGGTGGGAGCTAGAGGGAAAAACGGATGGAGGGGGGTAATATATGGGAGGGATTGGCGGGATAGGCAAAGTTGGAGTTTGGGCTGAGGTTAGGGAATGGTAACGAAAGTGAGAGCTAGAGGAAAAAATGGGTGGAGGAGGGTAATTTATGGGAGGGATTGGCAGAATAGGTAGAGTCGGAGTTTGGGCTGAGGTAAGGGAATGGTAGCGAAAGGGGAGGATTGGGGCTGTGCTGCAAGCATAGTTAGACGAATTTTGATTGAGTAGTGTAGAGTGGAGGAGGAGGGTTGGAGAAGAAATGACGAGGCGCTGAGGGGACGCTATTACTGCGACCGTGTTGAAAAGACGTTGCATGTGAGTTCATTGTGTTGGGGTGATAAGGAGTCACTGATTGGTGATTTTTAGTTTCAATTGCATTTTGGGGTTGACAAGAGGGCGCTTGGATGTGAGTTGTCTGCGAGTAGATGTCCTTTGCTGACTTGTGATGGGGTGATGGTACGAGATGATTGCCATATGATGGAGGGAAGTAGAGGAAGGGAGGAGGCCAGAGTAATGATTGCTTGCTTCTGACATTGTTATAGTATAGGGATGGCAATACCTCAACCCTCTGAGGAACGTAACGTGCTATCGTGTTGAAAAATTTGATAATTCTACTATTGTTCAGACTAGCATTCTCGGAATGAAACAATCGTTTGTCGGGGGCACCAGTGAATTCGCCTCTTAGTATACCTGTTGGGATAACTTTGAGCCTCAAAGAATGTCAAAGACTCATGAAACGGCGCCTCTGTTCCATTGTTTTCAGATTGAGGGGTTCTGCCATGTACTTCTTAGCATTTTGTTTTTTCGTTAAAATTGCTGTGGTTATTTTGACTACTACTTCATTTTTGACGAAGTCTGTGAGCACAATAATGTGAATTATGAATGAATTTGCGCTTTCAATGATTTTAGACAGAGCATCATAGCCGTTACTATTTATCATTTCAAAAGTACATCCATCTGAAAGGTCGGACGTTAGCACATTTTTCATGAGGATATCACCAATGATTATTGTCTTAGGGGTCTTGGCATTTCTGTCGACCCGTTGCTGGTGCCTGATGCTTCACAGTGAGTCGGCTTTGCTGTTGCGGATTTTTCTGTTGAGGTGATGATTAAAGGCTCCGTATCGGAGGAATAAATTGGAGCTATGGACTCAGTTTCAGAGGTACAAAGGGTGGGAGATTGGGAGCTCAGCAAGGTTGGGTGAGTATCTGTCACCGAAAGAGCAACCCTGTGGGAGAGGGTAGGCTTCTCCTTATCGCGTTTTGGGGCACATGCGCTGGCCACCGGAGTGTGTGGGCAATGCGGCAGCTCTATGTTTATAGGCTTGCTGGTTCTGGTGCATTTTTGGCTCTTGCATGATGTGCAGTCGCTGTTATTCTTGGCATATGCGCATTTCTCGCATGTTGGCAGTGTGGCTGTGGGGCAACATGTCTTTAATTCAAGGTGAAATCTCAGTGAAGTGGACTACTTAGAGGGTTTCTTGTTGGAGGGACTTAGAGAGCGTTAAGAGGAAGACCGCTGACCTTATATTGTACAGGATCGTGTTCGGTTATTGCCTATCGTTCAAGCACATTTAAATCTTTGTTCAATCGTTTTAAAAACATTTCAAATCTTTGTCCAATCTATTGTACCGGCTCATTCTTATATGCTTTTATTACTTCCATTTCCTTATTACAAACTCTTTGTAATATTAAAAACAATAAATTCAGAAAGAGACAGTGACAAATAATTAGCTAGTAATTTTGACAAATGCTGACTAAACCTATGCAAAGATGTTCGATATAAACTTGATGGGAAGATGCAGGTACAAGATATTATTCTATTGGTAGAAGGAAATCACACCAAAGGATTAAGTTTCTGGTTATAACAATATTTTTAAATTATCCAAAATTTTGTTAGCATTTAGAACTAATTCAGACAAGATGGACTAATATTTTTGTTAAAATTATAATAAACGTTGACTGGCCAAAAAGTGATTTGTCATAGCGTAAACTTAAAAATTCGGAAAGAAATACTCTCATAATCTTTTATCTCAACTGGAAATTTTTGAGTTGTCGTTCACGTTACCATATGTTCCTCAGAACCTCCCATTTGTGCAGGTTGATGAGACATAAGCAGAAACGATATAAAAATCTCTGTTAGTGTATGATGTACCTGATGGTGAATTTGCAGTCCATTAGGTCGACAGGCTTATTCTGCGTTATTATTTACTCGAGGAACCGGAAAAAGTCCTAAAATTAACACGGGAAGAGAGGCAGTGGAAAACCGGGCGGGGTAGAGAGCAGCATCAGCTACTCATGACCATGGGATGGTGAGAGGAGCGCCCTTGTTTACACATTTGTCGGAGCCGCACACAACTCCGATGTTTCAGATAAGGTATGGCCCAAAACGGCTGCTAAAGTGTAGATAATTTTCACAAATAATCTTGAAGTAACAGGAAAAGAGATGGGCTACCTTGGTTTTGACGGTTGTCGGGATAAAATTCAAAAAATTATATTATCTTATACCAATGAAAATTTAGCATAGAATAATCTTGAACGGGACACGAAATGGAGGCTAAGAAGCTCAAAAGTAATTTACTCAGATGTGTCTAACATAGATTCACACAAGCCAGTTATGTGTGCTAGTTAATGCGACCTAGGAAGAAACGATATGCTCTTGCTCAAGAAAATGTTACGATGAGCTTATATGAGGTAGTAAAGAGAACATAAACAATTTTTAATTAAACGAATGACAAATTCAGACAAAAAGAGGGGCAAATAATTAGCTAGAAATCGAGACAAAAAAAAACACAGAAACGATTCAGACAGTTTTTTGTAGAAAGAAACAAAATTTCGAGAACCTTTCTACCAAGACAATTCTGACAAATTCTTTGTCATATGAACAACAAATCCGGAAAGAATATTGGCAGATTTTGGTTTATCAATGCTAGAAGGTACGGTCGGCAACAAAGGTCGAGACACCAAATGCAAATATTCACACTGGCGTGATTTCTGTTAGTGAAATGTTGACGAGTGCAGGGTTGAACATTAGCATCTTCATGATATGAGGAATCAGCCGAAATTCGGAAAACCTCGGGCCGTTCTTTTTGTAGCAGTTACAACAAGATTGCATGTGCGAGAAGGTGCTCATTTGCAAGTGATGGCACATGAAAAAAAACATCGGAGGAACGTAGATAGCTACGCCTGAAATTGTTCAAACACATTTTAATCTTTGTTCAAACTAATTTACCGCCCTATTCCAACTTGTTTTTGATTGTATGTCAACTTTACAAGCTCTTTCGTTATAAAAAATAACAATAAATTTAGAAAGAAATAGAGACAAAATAAAAGGCTAGTAACTTTGCTTAGTGCTGACTAACCCTGTACAAAGCTGTTTGATAGAAACTTGATCAGAAGATGCGAGTTCAAGATGTTATACTGTTAGAAGGAAACCGCACCAAGAAATTAAGTTTCAGGTTATAACAATTTGTGTAAATTATCAAAAACTTTGTAAAAATATAGAAATAATTCAGACAAGAGGGAATAATAATTTCGCTGGAAATTATAATAAATATTGACTGGCTAAAAATAAATTTGTCATTGCGTGAACCTAAAAATTCTGAAGAAATTACTCTCAAACGCAGTTATCTTAACTGGAAATGTAGAGTTGCTGTTTTATCCACCATAGGCTGTTCAGAGCTACTCATTTGCGCCGGTTAATGAGACATAGGCAGAAATGATATAATAATCTTTTCTAGTATATGAGGTGCCTGATGGTGGATTTGCAGTCCATTATGTAGACAGGCTTATACTGCGGTGCAATTTACTCGAGGAACCGGAATGAATGTTAATTTCAAAATTTATGACACATTGAACTAGTAAAAATTAAACACTCAAAACTCCAGAGTAATGAACAAAAAACGTGAGACTGGTAGTCAAACTTGAACTCTGAGCTTTTTTTTCGTAGAACACATTGTATTCAACGAGACGGTATGAATCCTAACGCATATAAAAATAGTAAACCATTTACACGATATAG
>SDVV010016455.1:0-14244 GCA_016164225.1 Gammarus roeselii
ACACCGACCACAGCTGAACTAGAACTGACAGCTAATTATTGCCAGATATCACTAGAAACCTGCTAAAGGAGATCAAATTTACTACTGAAATACTCGTTCTGCATAAATAATACGAAATAAATCATCTATCATTATATAAATTGTGTTTATTTCACCTTCTTATGTAAAAATACCGGAAATCTCAAAAATCCATAATAATTTTTCCAGTACTGTACTTCCAATATCAGACGTGACTGGCTAACTGTTCAAGTCTCTTTGCAAAAAGGCACTGTTTGTTTCACAGGCACATCTAGCCAATGGACACTTCCAGTGCACACTTTTGCAATGTACATTTTGTAAGCTCGAGAGATAGTGAGGGTCTCGTGAATATGCATTCAACGAACGGCGAAAAAATGCGGGTCTTATAACATTCGCGAGCGACATTGAAGTAGGTATTGCAATGAACAGTTATTTTTATTTGTGCAATTATGTCAAATTTGGATCGTGCAGCTCCAGCCCTGCATGCCTCTTGAACTTCAGTCATTTAAAAGATTTGGCTTCTCCAAGGCAGTCATTTTATTTTTATATCTATCCCTGCGATATTTAAGCTCAAGTTATCTACGAATATATATTTCTTGTGATTGCCAAACAAAAGTAAATCCAGGAAACGGGGCCCAGCGTCCGCGAAGGAAGCAAGATATGGTTGCTTGCAGAAAATTCCCAGAGTTTTGCCGACTGAGTCAGAATGTTATTACTGGCGTGAAAATTAACTTATCACAAGAAAATATCGGATCTGCTACAAAAACAAATTGATTGTAACGTCTGTCATATAAAAAAACTGAAATATAAGATAAGAAACATAAAGAAAGTAATGAAAGTATATGTTGATTTATCGGAAGAAGAAATTACCGCAACCAATAAAGTAACATGTCAGTTTGAGTCGTTCTGATAACGGAAGTATAAACTTACCTTGATGATCTGGAGTGAGGAAGAAACAGAACTTTGATGTTTGAATTTTTCCACAACTCGCTTCAATATCCGTAATTCAATTAACCGGGACTCAATGTTAACGAGGTTAAATACGGTTGGGTTTAGTTATACATGTGAATCATCAAACTATTAAAGCTTGTCACTCTTTTATTCCGCATTTCAGCGTAAAATCTTTATATTTTAGGAAATCAGCATATAAATGTAGACAACTTATATTATTTTTATTGATAACCGGACCCAACCGCTTTAAGAAAAGTTCCATACGATACAAAATTTTCCGGCAAAATCCAAACCTCAAACTCATTGTTGACAACAAAATATTATTTCAGGCAGTGTTTGATAGCATCACAGAAGGACAATTAATTTATTTCCAATAAAATAACTCTCAGAAATAAGGATTAATGAATGAGCTGTTTGGAAATTACCTACTGGTGCACTGGTAATCGACCTAATTGTTTTGTATTATTCAGAGCTACGATCACTTCGTCACTTGCATATCTCTCTGGTATTGTAAACTACTTCGAGTCAAGGTCGATGGAACGCAGCGCGTCCGAAAAAGTTAAGGTGTATTTAGCGGAGCTGACCACATTCAATAAATGCCAATCAATTATGGATGCATTTCAGCTAATGATCAATGTATTATCGACTTGATGCACAATGCTGGAACTAGTTGTTCATTGTGATGCGAAATGATCATAGAGGTTCACATTGAACTATTGCAACTACTACACATATTGTGACTACTTGACTGTCGCCCAGCTTACACTCTGCCATCCACAAGTTAGTCATTACATATATATGACTACTCTAGGTGATCCAGCATACTAATCAAATCGCCATGGCTATGAAGCGCAGTATTTACCACACATCCCTCCTTCTCGGGTAATTCATTTTTTACAAAATTCAAACGTGTCGTCTAAACTTTTTGACAACGTTTCCTTTTGCTGGAATGATTTTGTTGCATGAATGATGCTACCTACTACTAACACATGTAGTAATTTGTATTGCACAGAATGGTTAGCTGCATTATGAAAGATCGTCAACTGTTTATGGCAGCAAGGTCATCAACTGTACACGACAAGACTAATCTCACGTAAAAAGCTCCACGGAATTTAGCTTTCCCAACTGAGCTGAAGATGTTATGACGGGATGAACATTGGCCGGACGAATGTTATCAAGTCCATATGACTCCTAAATCGGACTTATTGTGAATGCACTATTTTCAGCTTAATTAGAAGAAGCAGTGAATTAAGAAGTGGCAAGACCCAACTCTGACCTCCACCTGGCCTCTATAATTATTGTAAGTACATATTCATTGCACACTTTTCCGTGTTTATGTAAGCCAACCTTATTGAATTATATTTCTGGCAGCCAGGTTAAAAAAATATGTGTTGAAGACAATTGAAATAGTGCAGTGTCTGAAGAGAAATGTCGTAAGACAGCAATCAAGCACAACGGATGGTCCGCTCCTCTTCTTAAAACATTGAAGGCTTCCTAACCCGAGTCGCGTTTCAAAACTAGAGTTGATACACGATCTGTTTAAGTTGAATTCTACTGTTTCTAGACTACGAAACAAGGTTATACTTAAAGCAGCAGTTGGTCCAGGGACTTTGACGTCATTCTAATTGTAATACATAGAATATAGTCTACAAGTAAAATGAAAAATTTGGTAATGAAAAATATGAGAATTAACTACTGACAAAGCCTCTAAAAAATACGTCCTATTCACCATCAGCTGCTTCAGTTGAAATAAGTTACTTACTCCATCGCGTGTCACTTGAGTACATTATTGGGATATTTCCACGGAAATGTGATTTACGCTCCAAAAAAACATTTGTGAAGTACCACCGAGCCCAAGTTCACTGTTCTTGAGCAGCCTACTTCATTTTCATCAAAAATTAACTAAATTTGACGCGAGGGAAATATAATCTTAGAATTTCGCGTAGGTTGCAATGTCTATAAATGAGGACGGACTTAGAAAAACAAACTTTTGGATTCCACAGTTTCTGGATCGATACTTCCTTCTAGCGGCATAGCAGATTATTTTGCAATCGTGTAGAATGCACGTATCCCACTGTCGAGTTCATGCAATGAATGCACATTTAGTGAATAACCGCAATGCACGCTATCATTATCGTATATCCAGTCCGATAGAACATTAGTGTGCAATGAACTTCAACGTGCACGGACAAATGTTGAAACTTTTCTGAGTGATAGGTATTTTGAATTTGATTCACCAAGCGTTAAGAACAACTCAATACGTAAAGATCAATGGTTCAGTGATTGTATAATGTTCAATAAAGACAAAGATGGGAAAGAGCACACTTTCATGTGAACATGAAGATTACATCAAATCACTGGAAATATTGTAATTTGATATACATAATAATTTTTCATCTACTCCCCATTTCACAATATATATTTTTCAATCAATGCACTGACGTTGCAATCTGTGTATATTTGGTTTATAATAGGAGACTTATGAACAGAATCTCATAATATATTAAATAATCATCAGATCTTTGTTGACCTGCAGCTGTTGTTGGCCCGTTATTTCAACAACAGGCCGTCAAGTCAGCTCTAAAATAGTTATTATCAAAAATAAAACGTCATCACTTCGAGTCTGCCCGTTGACTTTTCAGCAGTTCAGGTATCTGAGCCTCTTCAGCTCTGCCTCAAAATGTGCCTCTGAAATGAAATCGATTCCATCTGTGCATCCTCTATTGATCAATTATTGGAACATGAAAAAGTGCTTTTGCAGAGCGTTTTCATAACTGTGGAAGAATGCGAAGTTTTCCATTCTGATGTTGGTATCTTCCTGTTAAATTTGCATTTTTAATTCTAATGGATCTCGTCATATACATTCAATTTCTAAAATTGATTTTCTTACGGACAAGTCAGTTGGTGTTTATTATTCCGAATTTGCAATATTATCCTTTCGAGAGAACTTATATTCATAACTTGATGGTTTCAAATTGTTGAAACCTCTCAGTTGGGTTGCCTTGGAAAAACAAATTCCGGAGACAGCCTTGCTCGGGGGTTTGACCGTCATTATGTGAAGTACTGGCACTGATCTCATGCCCGCAGGAGCTGCTAAGGCGAGCTGCGTAGTCTTCGCGAATTGCAATCACGTTCCTGTGCCGAGGACCAGAGTGATCTAGCCTGTGGTTCTATTAAGGAGACTCGTATGGCTTCCTCAAGTGAAGTCATCTTCGGATCCAGCTTGGGGATTTTTAATTCTCTTCCCGGGACTCTGAGTCAGCTTGATCTCAAGTTCGGGAGAGGAGTGACGCATCTTACAGAGGAGACGCCGGGATTGACGTTGGTCGCTGCAGGGGACTTGGCATAATCTAAATTTTATCTGTAGAAGGTCGTGGAACCAACGGTTCGCACCTGGGGCACGTTTGGGACCACTGGCTGGGACCTTACGACGTATCCGGGAAATTGGACGAGTAAACTTCAACATAATCCAAGACCCCTCGACCGAGGGTGGCGAATCGGCCACGGGGCTCCTCAAGGACTGGCTTGCTGGTTCGGTGAGTTTCCAGGAATTTGTGACTATTGGGAAAAATCGGGCTGGGAGTCCTTCCATAATTTATTTGTCCCGCTCTCAAGGTACCATGATAAAAATTATGTTGATGCACCAAATTGGATAGCCCTCGTTCACTCGCAATGAAAATACTATCAGGGAAATCATTTAGCCTGTACCATTTCTATTGTGACCCTTGGAACTTGACTTTATGTACCAGCATTTCATTGTGCCATTTCACTGTCACAGGTTGCGGCAGCTGCCGATCACTGCCCTAGTGGAGAGTTCTCGTCACAACTGTCGTTCGGTTATTCACGTAGATGGGAGGCTCTTCTGTAAATAAAACCTTGATCATGGTGTAATGAAAATATTTTCTTGTTCTAAATTGTTAACTCCGAGGTCATTGCTTTTCACGATGACACGGCCTGTGACATGAAAAAGAAAATCAATTTTCGTTGTTCGATTAGAGACAGTGTTTCAGGGCACAACTCTGTGTTTTTGAGAATATTCGTACTAGGTCGAGCATGTTGTGAGACACACATGGCCAAGGGGAATTGCTCGTTTGATTGCAATGAACGTAAATAAATAAATAAAAATTACAAGACACCACCTATTCAGTTGTAATATTGACACTGGGAATGTTCGATGCCCACTGTCGCTCAGTTAGAATATAACGGAAGACATCTTGACAACATTTTTTGTTTCCTCTTTTTACTTAACTTTACTAAATTTTGGATAGTGCAGCAGCAGACAAATCAGCCACTTGGACGTCAGCCAGTTGGAATGTTCCCTTCATCACTGACATTTTTTTTATATTTTCCTGTAAATGTCAGCAAAAGAAAAGCAGGAAATTTCCATGCAATATCTAAGCTCGGGCTATCTGTAGAAATATGTTTGTTGCCAGAGTAAAAGCGAAAGGAAAGTCAGGGACTGGGGTCCGGCATCAAAGCATGAGTGAAATGAAAATCCTTTGCTTTCCATAATTACTGATAAAAAAAAAATCCATCAGGTGGATTGTGACACGATGCATCATATAAAATGTACTTTGTAGAAGAACACATTGGAACAGGTGACAGAACAAAAAGTTTGACAGTCTTGAACTTTTGAAAACCTGAACCGTCACTGCCGCTGACGAATCGTTTCACGATTCACATGGCACACTGAAAAAGTACAGAAAATTTCTTATAATTGTATTTCTTCAATGAAAATATTGTATGATAAGACTTATTGACTTTTGACGGTTCACGGTCAATGAAAGTTCACAGTATCCACTTTTATATCAATTATAAAATTATACCAAATATTCGTTCGTGGCTTACTATTTCATTTTTTTTCACGGCACCAGCAGTGCCACTCAACCAATGACAAACTGTGTAGCACGGATCTGAACAACAAATAAGCCATCCTAATATAAGAACGTCACCATGAAAATCTGCCATTTTCCTGTTAAAATCAGCCACTCTCGGCAATGAACCGGAACAGATCAGGTCTGAAATATTTTCCACTATTCTACTGTGACAAAGAAAGATTTTTCTTGCATAGCAACACCAAATTGTTTGCAATGATGGTATTGTGATCCTGCAATTCCTGCCGGCAGGACAAAGATCCAACCGCTCACTCATTTCTATTGTGCGGTAATATTAAATCTAGTACTAACATGTGAGTATAAACTTTTTAGATTTGATCTGCAACTCAGAAGGTCGTAACCGAGAAGCAAAAATTTTGGATGTTCTTTTCAATTATTAATGATCTCAAATTTTATCGAATAACTGTGACATGACGTTTACCTACATGTAAAAATACGCAATGTGATTGCCATTAAAAGAAATGATTTCATGTATTTCTTGTTCAGCAAACAAGCACATTTTAAACGACAACGCCATTTTTGCAATCAACGCTGCCAATGTAAGTACATTAACAATTCAATATCCAGTACCCGCCTGCTGTTGATATGGATCGAAAAGTCGCTAATAGTTTTTCGCATTTTTTGAAAATCAAAGACCGTGTTACTCATATGATTGATTCGTTAGGAGTCTGTTGCAGAGCCGAGGCAATTGATGATAAACAATACAGGCATGGACTGTAATATGACAGAATATAATACCCCGATAAATACTGTTTTAGTTGTCCATGAATGCAGGGTGTTAATGAAGTATTTAATAATCTAAACGTTTTATAACATCGACATCATATGGCCATCATTATTTCGATTGAATCAAATACATTTGAAAGAGAGGACTTCACAAGTTTTAATGCATCAAATTATGTTTCTGCTTTCACTGAGCTAAGATCTGGACCCTCTGGATGAAACTTGCAACCCCGAATCAAACTTTTTCCTTGCTCATCACAGTCACGACTTTGCTGAGCAGTTTCTTTAGATATTCAAATGCCGGCGGCTTATGTTTGGAGACAATCTATTCAATCTCAATCCAAAACCAGTAGTCGGGAGGGATGATGTCGAAACTAGGAGAGGCAAGGCTGGTTCGTTCGACAACAGTACGGGAGCCCAGCGTTCGCGCTAAAATTATTCTCGCACACGCGCACTATCGCCACTTCACTTCACCTCACTGTCATGGCCGGACACTGTCATAACCGCTAAAAATCTTTCATCCCACGTGCTTTCTACCTAATGATGATTCAGCCCACACGCATTTTCCACCACTTCGAAATCTGCCACTGTCATATCTGCCACTGTCATATCTGCCACTGTCAGTACACCGAAACAGGTGTACCAACCTAACAGTTATCACTTTATTGAAACTTCAATAAAAAAACGCTAAAAAACGGCATTACGTACCCTACAAAAATACGTATGTTTGCCCCGCGGGTTAGAAATACGTACCTTTGCATCGCGGGTTAGAAACACGTACCCTAGGTTAGGTTAGGTTGGGCAGGAAAAATTTCATTAAAGTGATATCCGGTAAAATGGTACGACTTGGGGCTGATTCTGACGTGGACTGGAACAGATTTTCGCCAGAATGTCACTGGCAGTTATGACAGTGGCTGGTGTGACTGAGGAACGCTATGAATGTTCGCTGTTAAAAAATGGTACCGTAGGTAGGTAGTCGGAACAACTTGGGGCTGATAAGGCAGTTGGCGGAGATGATATGGGTTGATCTGACGTTAGCTATAAAAGAATTTAGCGCCAGGGATAGCGACCCAACAGTAC
This sequence comes from Gammarus roeselii, assembly GCA_016164225.1. NCBI lineage: Eukaryota > Metazoa > Arthropoda > Malacostraca > Amphipoda > Gammaridae > Gammarus > Gammarus roeselii. The sequence goes on from SDVV010016455.1 coordinate 7,668, forward strand.
TGATCACTCGCAACGGAAATTTGTCCGACATGAACGCGAGGCATTCGTTGTAGCAGTGAGAAGGAGCAGCATCCTGTTGATAGTAGAATTACGCGTGACCTAATAGTTGCCACAATTTTGCCCTTATGAGATTGAGTTTTTTCTCAAAAATAATTGATATGCCGCCGTCAAACCTCACTCTAAGTGGCACTCTGCTGTCCACAATTGCTGCTCATACCATTACCTCTTAATCGTCTTGTTTTATCTTCACTCTATCGGTACGTAGAGTTTTGAATGTTACAATGTGACTTTGAGAAGAAACCTTTATCGTATCCAAATGTGATTGTCTGAGGGTCAATGTTGCAGGTCAAAAAAGTCACTATGCCAAACGATGTCTCTTGTGCAACTCGGAGAGCTTGATCGATCATCGATCGATCATTGTGACTGTGAGGAGTACTTTACGAAAGGCAAAGGAAGTGTTATGGGCCTTGGTGTATTTGAAGAAGGCCTACGACAGGGTCGACATTAAAACACTGTGGAAGGTGTTGGGTTTGTATAGAGTGGTCGGAAATCTTTTGAAAGCAGTCCAGAATTTCAATGTTGGCAACAGTGCATGCGGCAAAGTGGGGAGCCAGGTGAGTGCTTCAGTGGAACTGGAACGGAGACAAGGTTGCGTTCTGCCTGCCTCTCTGTTTAATCTCGGCACGGATACAGTGGTCAGGGAGGTGAACGCGAGTGTCATGAGTCGCGGCTTAGAGCTTTTGGAAGCAAATGGACGTAGTTGACAGTAAAGTTACTCAATGTTTGCGGATGATACGGCAATGGTGGCGGGTTAGGAGGAGAAGTTGTGTAGGCTAGTGTCGGAGTTTGGCCGGGTGTGTGACAGGTGGAATCTTCGAAATCGCGTAGGTAAGGGTAAATGCGAGCTGTATCAGTGTCCTTCTAAATAGATAGTTATTGGAGGAAGTTCAGTGTTTTAAGTACCTGAACTCTCATAGCGTGAAGACTAAACTAGTGGGAACTGAGGCAAAGTCTCAAGTGAAGGAAGGGTGTAAAATGTTGGATGCACTGATGAGTGCAATGAGATGAAGGACGCTGGTTATGGAAGCAAAGATAGGGTTGCATGACGGGGTGGTTGACCCAACTGTGCACTACGGAACTGAGACTTGGGGGTGAGAACAGAAGGGAGAAGAAGGTTAAAAGTTTTCGAGATGAAATGTCTGAGGAGCATGTCTGGAGTAACGCTGAGAGACAGGATCAATAACGACGTGGGGCGAGTTAGAACGGGGGATGCTGAAGAAGTTAGAGGACAAAAATGATTCGCCGGTCTGAAAATAGTTTGGGCACATGGTGAGGATGGATGATGGGATATTGGTGACAATGATGATGGAGGCGAGGGCGAGTGGACGTAGGCACAAAAATAGACCTAGGCTTGGCTGGACAGATGGCGTGAAGCAAGCGTTAGGAGTGAGAGACATGATTATGGAGGTAGCGAGAGAGCGTGCAATGGATAGGCGTTAGTGGAAAATTGTTGTGAATGGATTGTTTATTGACGCTGCCCTGATAAGCTTTCTCGCTCTTGGCATCGCGTTGAGAAAAGGGTTGGTCATGGGTGGGTGGGAGGGGGGTGATGGTGTTGGGGTGACTGGGCTTGGTCACTATCACGCAGCGGGGAAAACCAATGACATTGTCGGGCACAGCTCGAGGGCCGAGTGGGTAGAATGCCGGCCTCTCTTCACAAAGACTTCCATTGGGAACTGAAGAATGTAGGTTCGAGCCTACCTGACCCCGAGTGAGACAATCTGGCCGGTCTCTTAAATGATTCAAAGCCTGCCCATAAACGCAGTGGGTAACAAAAAATGTTGGATGCATTGAAGAGTGCAATGAGATGAAGGACGTTGGTCAGGTGGCAACTTCGCTGAAACCCGCTTTACAAGCGGAAATTTCCATTAAGTAAAATACAAAACAAAATGCCCTACTGCCAGCTGATACTGCCCCCGAACCGCACTCATGACCCAGAGTGTGTTGAGTGGTCTTCTCTTCTGGCCGGACTCTACAACGCAAAAGGGTAAAACTGTTTGAATGTGAGTGTATGAGAGGGCCTTTCTCCGTCGGCCACCCCATTCCTGGGAGATCGTTCTAGTGTTAGTATCTGGATCTGTTCCTTGTGACTACGAACTGAAGTAGCCGGGTTCTTTCTCTTCATCTTGAAGACGCATACTCGCAGTTTTTGGCTTGCACAGAAGGGCTTTTCCACCCACCCTTTCAACGGTTCCATATTCGTTAACGTGATTAAATATCTTGTGGTAATGATACTAATCATTTGGTTTCCAACGATTATGCACATGATGCCGAAATTCCGTGTTACGGCTGTTGGCGAGGGCCATACAGCAAGTCCGTTATTTTATATTTTGAGCTGGTCTGTGGTGAATATCTTTGTTGCTCTTATGTTACATTAGGCGACTCCTGCAATGGTACGCAAATGACTAATTCGTTCAAATTTTATTAAATATATACAAATGTCTATTATTGTGAATACCGTTGCATAAATGTAATTGCAATTTTAATATTTCCGATTTCCGATTGGAATAAATCCACCTAGCGATTGTTACAATCTTATAAACACCCTCACAGTTATAGCAATCGGCGTTTTGTCAATAGTAGTTCCAACGTAATCCTAAGATTGTTGCTATCAGTTTTATCAAAATAATCCAGGTTTAATCGTCTTATCAGTACGTTGTCGCTGGCCTTGTCTTCGGCAGATCGGGGATGTTGAGAGGGCGAGGGGAGGTCACAATCCTATAATGGCGTATGAATACGAACACATACACACAGTGACTGTCTTCATACATTGTCCAGGGAGTACATCCCGATTGTTGATGAGCACATAACTCATTCCTTTTTTTGACGTCGTTTGTTTCTAAACAGTTGTGGCATACATCATCAACCCAATGACTAGTTTTTAAATTAAAAGTTACAATATTATACGGGTATTTTTACTACAGGTGGAGGCAACTATTTTGAATCTCTAACAGATATCCTCAAATAAAAGCTATATATTAAGTAGGTAAAAAGAAGTTAAATGATGGTAACAATTATTAGTGGTAGCAATGTTTTTTTGTTTGGTAAGAATTATTTGAAAAAATAACAAGTTACATAACTTTTTTGAGCGAAAAACATCGATCAGCTAATTGAATAGGAGAGATCCAACTACGACTCAATTGTTTATACGTTTTCTTGCTAACTATATTAGCTGAACTAACCATTAGTGCATACTTTTATAATAAACACTAATTTGTAATGCAATCGCCTGGAATGCACGTTCCCGAACGAATACGCGAATGCAACTTCGTGAGCGGCCTTAATGTTCTCATTTGTATAAGTGGTTTCAGTCAGATCTAAAATTAGTGTGCAACAACTCACAATGCACACTTCCAAATCCTGAAATTTATTCTGGTGGCACCGACATTAGAGAGATTCCAGTCACCAGGTGGAAGTCGTATCTAACTGTGATATTATGGGCAGCTGGTTGAATGAATAACATACTGATTTTGATTCCAGGAACGACGTGGTGTTTATTTTTTTTTGTAGAATGAACTGAACGTGCTTATCAAAATTCGACAAGACGCGTATGATTGGCAGTTTAAATACTTTCAGTCGCCGAAACGTTTCAAGATGGCATTGAATCAAAAAAATCGTCTCATAAATAATAATGTTATATCACAGATTTTTCTATTAAAGATCCTTAGTTGGTTTCTTAATTAATACTTCAAAATATGTTGCGCTTATATTTGCCACTCGTTGGATTTTCTACGTACCCCTTTACAGTTCTTTCGAGCTTTAAAGTGGAAACACTGTTAACTATAAACAAGTATACATCTTCCTTGGATGGGCACAGGAACTAAAAAGAGTGTAGTTCAATGCCGATCTCATCGAATGACTGTTTTTATAAAAATATACAATGACACGTCGCTACGCATTTACCATGTCTGTTACCACGTGGTCGATAGCAAATAAAACGTTATCGTGTGCATCGTGCTGGGTCCGTTCTGAGATTCAATCAGAGGTTACTTGGGCGAGAATAAATCCTGGGTAATATGTATAAGTTTTCTTTGTGGTCAAGGGTAAACGAACAGTACCGGGCGAAAAGGCAGTCTGCCGTATTGTTCAGCCGTGTGACTAAGCGTCAGATGCGTGTAGCAACAACACACGAGAAGCCATCGCCAGGAATCATTTCACATATTTCAGACCCAACACATTGAAGGCCAACTTGCAAGCGAGAATAAAGAGATTCCGCCCGACTACCTTGAGCATTTTTGAGCGGCCAGACACTCTACAATATACACGAAAATTGACTACTAGGATATTTTTCAGTGGTTGTAGTCATTGGTGATGAAATTTCCTGTATATTATGTGTAGCTTGTAGAATATCTGAGATCAAAGTAATTTTATTGGTGAATTGTTTTGGCAATTAGCAATCAATTTTGTTGAACGAATAAAACAACATCGCTGGGGCACAATGCTGCTCTGGATGTCACATTTATAGTTAGGAACTTTATATCAGTACTGTTTTCTTCAATATTGTAATATAAAGAATATCATACCAGACTTGAAACAGTAATCCATCATGCACTGACCGTATTTTATAATCAATTTCTCCTACCTCACACAAAATAAATAATGAAAATGTATCAGAGATGAATCAAGTGCACTAGATACATGTTGTTATTTTGTTTCATTCAAACGTCATGGGTCAAGGTAATGTGAAGCGAAGTTTTATTTTTTGTTGATTGCCTGACTTTCTGTCTCGACGACGGAAAGCCAGCCGTGGCTCACACAGATCCAATGGATACACCATCTCAGCTACGGAAGTGTCGGAAAAGCTTTTCTAAAAACATTTGCTCCATTCGCTAACTTCCGCAGTTAAAGACGAGCACTCGGGGAAAAGTTCCCTCAATTGAATATGCAAATGTTTAAATCATTATTTTAAACCGGCAAAGGTCTTAACAAAATTAATATGAGGAACAGACAGGAAAAAACAGGATAATGGAAATGAAATGGTAATATGAGACTCGTTCAATGGAAAAGAAAGGTTTAATATTCAGTGTCTTCAGCAAGCCGTGAAAGTTTCATGCTGATGCCAACAGAGATCCATAATGACAATTCTTCTTGACCTGCCGACGATTGTGGAGCGGAAGGAAAGTACGAGCAATTCTGCCCTCTGCATTCGACTTTTTTTTGCATCGGAAATGGAAGTTCATAACTAAAAAAATGTTGTGTTACAACTACAAATACAGTGGTGTGGTCGCTATTTCAAATTCGTGTAACGACAGCAATTTTCGTAGAAAAATGATTCAAATCTGCGAATTTTGTTGCCAAAATTACAGATTGCTCCTCCAAGTGCTAGTATGAATAAAACATTAGCGAAAAAGGTTGTCGTTTTCATTTGTTTTACTACCTGAACGTGTTCATTTGTTTTACCACTCCCAACTGAAAGAAGTTGGACCGTTTCATTGTCACAACGTACCTGCGACGTAACTTCTTGGATGGTTTAGGGAGTTAGCACTTTCATTGACACAACGTACCTGCGACGTAACTTCTTGGATGGTTTGGGAAGTTAGCACTTATTCTTCAGTAGAAAATATTCATCAAAACTCCCATAACAATTAAAGTAGTTTATTATGTGTTGATAAAGCGATTTAGAATAGTAACTGTTATAATCGCTTCTAAACAGACAAAAAAAACACGATGAAATCCCTGTTCACTTACATCAGTCTCTCAACGATATTGGTTACTGTGCTATGAGTGTGCGGTAGTGTAACCAAAAACAGTCCAATAGCGACAATAGCTTGAAGATTTCATTTGGTGTGCTGGCTGGCAGAGTGGTTAATGTGCTGGATTCGAAAACATGCAACGCTCGACCAAAAATCAAAACTTGCTATCTGACCATAATTATTACATCTATAAAATTACTGCTCATTTACATCAGTCTCCAAACGATATTCTTCATATAATGTCTGTAACCTTTCAAGCACTTTTGTTGTGCTACAACAGTTATAACAGGGGAATTGATAGTCTAATCTAAAACAGTACAATAACAACATAAGGTTGAATCCCAAATTTTGTTTCAAAATATTGGAATGATTACCGACATGTAAAACCCTGATCATATACATCAGTCTTCCAACGATATTGTTGATATGATCTCAGTTTACAGAGTAACGCTTTTACGACGGTGAAATAGTTCCTCAATCATATCAGTCTCACAACTTAATTGCTGGTATAACGCCAACCGCGGATTTTTCACTCGGACAATGTATGGTTAAGTGTATCTCATTACTTTGGTTGTCCGACTTAGCCCCTATATTACTCAGACGTTGTAATTCATAATTACTTTTGGGACAAAGTTAATTACGTTTGCGGTCGCAACCGGTTTTTGGCGCGATCGGAGTCATTTGAGTGGCTTACGGGGGGCTTACGGGTGGCCTACGGGTGGAGGTCGGGTGGCTAACGGGTGACTCATTCGGATGGGCGGACGGATGCATGGCTTTCGTGTTATTCATAGGTTGAACATTCAAACATAGTAAATATATATATA
>SDVV010016456.1:0-14244 GCA_016164225.1 Gammarus roeselii
GGGTACCGGCTGGACCCTTTATCACAAAAGGGCTAAGTTATGTGAGTGTGAGCGTATGAGGGTGTGTGGTGCGCCTTGCCGTCGGCCACCCCCCTTTCTGGAGGATGCGGCCTAATGTCTGTATCTGTAGGAAAAAACTGTGCTCGCATCCGGATCAAATACCGTTGATTTAATGTCGCGTTTCAAAACCGTATAGCGATGTTGCATCTTATTTGCTACAATCAATATTGTGTCTTGAAAAATGCGGGGCATAAAATGTATCCGTTCCCAGCAATATGCTCTTCCACCGCATCCTTCTAAATTTATTCTCTGAGCATCTGTACAATATATATCGTTCTGCGATTGTTGATGTATGATTCTCTACAGGTGGCGGTGTCAGTCTGCTCGCCATGCACGGAGTGTTCCTGCTCATGTCCAAGCACAACCTGTAAGTATACGCCTGTTGGTAATTTCGAAGGCATATTATGCTGTTGTACAGTGCTTATTTTTTCGCTAAGCAAAAACACAGCTTTCATGTGTAAATATGTCTGTGTACGGATTGCACGGAGTCACGACACAACCGCGGGGGGTAACACCTTTCAGATTTTAATTTTTTACTTCAACTTCTCTACCTCATCTTAGTTATGCTTTTACCTGTTCTTTCTATTTACCTCGTTTGTTTTGCTGAAACTGCAACTGAATGTCTTCCAAATAACTGAAATGAAGTGTTTGTGAGGTATGGTCGTTCAGATGCTGTGAGATGGAATTAGTAATGACGTTGTTCGAATGTAAACAGGGATGGCGAAGAAATTAGACGAAAGTAGATGTACGTGTTCTGAGGTGGTTTGGTCACATGTTGAAGATGGATGATGTGAGACTAGTGAATAATGTGATGAAAGTGGAGGTGAGCGGACGTAGGCCTAGAGGTAGGTCGATGGATGGCGTGAAGCGGGCTGTTGAGAGACCGCCACGTAGCGTGAGGTGTGGGTGGATGGATAACGTGCAGCAGGCTGTGGAGGTACAGTCACGTAGCGTGAGAGCGTGCACTAGTCTGAGAAGCACGATCGGAAGATGCTGGGAGACGTCGATCGTTCCGCTGTGGCGGACTGTTTAGTTTTTTTAATAGCACTATACTCGTACTCTAATGACAAGTATCGGCCTTTTTAGAGTACGCGTATCAGTATCGGCTCGAAGTGCAGTATCGCTCAAAATTTAGGTATCAGTATTTATCTAAAGTCAAAGTAAAGTGATGAGATGCCCGAGGAATGTCGATGCGAGCAGAATTAGTGTCCTCCTAAATGAAGAGTTATTAAAGGAAGTTCAGGTGTTTTAAAAGTATCTGGGCTCCCATGTAGAGAAGACTGAACTAATGGAAACTGAAGTGCAAGTCGCGAGTGAAGGAAGGGTGTAAAGTGATGGGTGCACTAAAGAGTGAAATGAGCTGTAGGACGTTAGGGATGGAAGCACATAGTGGGCTTTGTAAGGGTGTAGTGGTCCCAACTGTACTATACGGGACTGAGACTTTGGGGGGTGAGAGGAAAAGAGAGAAGATTGAATGTTTTAGAAGCATGGCTGGTGTGACACTGAGTGACAGGTTCAATACCGACGTGATGGAGTAGAACGGGGATGGTAAAGAAGTTATAGGACAGAGTTGATTTGCGTTTTCTGAGAAGGTTCGGGCACATGGTGAGGATGGATGAATGGAGATTGGTGAAAAGGGTGTTGATGTTGGAGGCGAGTGGACGTAAGCCTAGAGGGAGACAAGTTTGAGTGAATGGATGATGTGAAGCAGGCGTTAGGAAGGAGAGACTTGAGTGTGGAGGTAGCGTGAGGGCGTGCAATGAACAGGCGTGAGTGGAGAATGATAGTGAAAGTATGATTTTTGACGCTGTCCTGATGAGCTTTCCCGCCCTGTCGGGCTCAATCATGATCCGAAGGGCGTGTTGCGCAAAATGGCTTAGTTGTGTGGGTGTATGAGAGGATTGTGAGGTGCGCCTTGCCGTCGGTCACCCTCCTTTCTGGGGATTGCCTAGTGTCTGTATCTATATTTGTAGTACGTCTCTAAACCTAAACGTGTTCTCTTCTTTCCGCAATCAAACTCGAGGGTTATCAATTAATTGATGCATATTGAATCAATTAATTGATCGGTAAATAAAATTCTCGCAGGAACCCTCGGCTATTTTTATGTCACCCAGCCATAGGTGAGCGACATTGGTTTAAATGTGCCGTTTTTTTTAGCAAAATGATGAGCGTCATATATCATTAATTGGAAACTGTTTCGGACCCTGATTCCCAAAAAGTGTCTGTCCGTTGTACCGCTTTCGTAAATACTTCTAATACATCAAGAATTATAAAGAAATCATGACAAGCTATATATCGTTTGGAAGTTCATGTGGAGTAGCTACTGAAATCATGTGCAACGTTTTTAATAAAATAGCAACAAAAAACAGGACAGTTTCATAAGTATGAATTTATTTTTTTGTATCACTTTGACTTCTACAGATACAAAGAAATCATGAGAAGCGATTCATAATTTGAAAGCTTTTTCGGAGTAGCGACTTCAATTGGATGTTTTTTTTTGTGTTCAAATGTTCTGAGTTGCGATTGCAGATTTTTTGAAAATCCAAAAATCTTCATAAATCTGTCCTTCCTCAGTTTTCCAGTTATCATGGCAGGCAATAATACATAATTTATTTAAAGGCTCTTGTGAAGTAGCCATTATGATAAAATTAATAGTATTCTCGAAATTCGAGTTAGGCAACTTGCAGAAGATTTTTTTAAAATCCCAAAATACTAGTCCACCTCGTAGTGGAAGGAGGATTGACGTGTGCCTATCTCAATGATATGAAAGGATAAACCGTCAGCTCTAACAAGAATCTGAGGCGTAGGTTCGTCTATAGGGTGCAGACTTCGCCCGCACTTGTGTCACTCGCTGGCCGCTATGTTTACCCACACAACACAACTTACTGACCTAAGCGTTATTCATCTCTGATATAAAGGCCCCATTAGGCTTATGTACAAACGATTTTAACATATCCTCTGGCTGGATATTCGTGGCAATAGTAGCTATGTGTGAGCAATACGACACCCCTTGGGAAAGTTTTTCTTGAAATTCGAGTCGCAATCTTATTTATCATGTATAAATATCGTTAACTAGAGCATTTTTTACAAGTAGTATACATACGATGCTGGGAGACATGATCGTCCCGCAGTGGCGGACAATGTTTTGTTTCTATTGTAAATAATCTATGTTTCTGTCCGTCCAAAGCCAGTACCCGCAGTTCTACCAGAAGGTCCATCGTCTGCTGGAGCCAAGTGTGTTCAACGCGCGTTACAAGCCTCGCTTCTTCATTCTACTGAACGTATTCCTGTCGTCCACTCACCTTCCCGAGTACATCGCTGCCGCCTTCGCCAAGAGCTTGTCACACCTCGCCCTGTTCGCACCTGCCAACTGCACACTACTCGTCATCAAGGTGCTCGTCAACCTCCTGAACAGGTTCCCCAGCCTTAGGACGCTCTACGACGACGAGACAGAGAAGTCTCTGTCTCGCGACCCGTACTTGGTGGCGTCGAGTGACCTCATCAAGGGAGGGGCTGCACAGAGCAGTCTGTGGGAGGTGGCCACACTCAACAAAAGCGCCCCTGAAGCTCTGTACAAGGCAACACTCTTCATCAGGAATGCGGGGCCGCCGGACGAGGTGGATATCAATCCTCACCTCGAGACCTTCTATGAAGAGGTAAGGGAATGACTGGCAGAAGAGCTGTCTGCAAATTTTTGTATACGTTGTTTGAATTATGGTCAGACCTTAAACTCAGAGCCGTGTGGATTTTTATACAGATACTAAGCCAAAATCCCCCGGCAAGGCGCACCTCAAACACTCACACTCGCACACCTTAGCCCTTTTGCGCTAAAGGGTCCGGCCAGGAACCCCGCAACACACCCTCCGGGTCATGAGTGCGGTTCGAGGTCAGTGTCGGCAGCAGGGCCCGACAATGTGACTGGTTTACCCCTGCCGCGTCATGATGACCGGCCCCCCCTCGCCCACGACCATCCGGTCTCTCAACGATGTGCCTAGGGCGCGAACGCACATCAGGGCAGCGTCAAATCTCATCCGTTCACAATCATTTTCCACTCACGCCTATCCAGTGCACGCTCTCTCGCTACCTCCACACTCAGGTCTCTCCTTCCTAACGCCTACTTCATACCATACATCCACACAAACTTCGGTCTCCCTCGAGGCCTACGTCCACGCGCCTCTGCCTTCCACACCCTTTTCATCAATCTCCCCTCATCCATCCTCACCTTTTGCCCGAACTATCTCAGAACACGCGGATCAACTCTGCAGTCTAACTTCTTCACCATACCCGTTCTGATTCGAACCACGTCGTTAGTGAACCTGTCTTTCAGCGACACTCCACCCATGCTCCTCGAACATTCCATCTCGGAAACATTCAGCCTTCTTCTTTCCTCTGCTCCCACCCCCCTAGTCTCAGCTCCGTACAGCACAGTTGGGACAACAACACCCTCATACTCTTTGTTTCCATCCCCAACGTCCTGCAGCTCATTACGCATCTTCAGTGCACCCAACACTTGACACCCCTACTGCACTCGCGCCTTCACTTCAGTTTCCACTAGTTCAGTCATCTCTACATGGAAGCTCAGATACTTGAAACACTGAACTTCTTCCAACAACTCTCCATTTAGAAAGAACACTAATACTGATCGCATCAGCAGTCCTCGAGCATCTTATTACTTTACTTTTACCCACGTTCACTCGAAGCTTCCTCCTCTCACACTCTCTACCAAACTCAGACACCGGCCTACATAGCTTCTCCTCTGAATCCACCTCCAGCGCCGTATCATCCGCAAACAACAACTGGCTCAACTGCCAACTCCGCCCGTTCGCTTCCAACAGCTCCAAGCCACGACTTAGCACACTCGCGTTCACCTCCCTGACCACTCCATCCATATAGAAATTGAACAGCCAAGGAGACATCACGCAGCCTTGTCTCAGACCCACTTTCACTGTGAACCAATCACTCGCCTCGCTTCCCACTCTGACACACGCTCGGCTGCCCACATAGAAACTCAGCACCGCTTTCAACAGCTTTCCGCCCACTCCATACAAACGCAACACTCTCCACAGCGCTTCCCTGTCAACCCTGTCGTATGCCTTTTCCAGATCCACGAAGGCCCAGAACACATCCTTTCCCTTTGCAAGGTACTTCTCACAGACCTGTCTCACAGCGAAAATCGGATCTTCCCACCCTCTACACTCCTAAAGCCACGTTGTTTCTCTCCAATTGCGCAATCCGTACATTCTCTAATTCTTTTCATCAGCACTCTCCCGTACAACATACTAACCAAACAAAACAGACTGATACCTTTCGAGTTGCTGCATTCATTTTTATCTCCTTTGTTCTAATGCAGTGAAGAGTGTAATGAACTGTATGACGTTGGGATGGAAGTAAAGAGAGGGCTGTATAAAGGTGTTGTTGGCCCAACTGTGCTCTACGGAGCTGAGACTTGGGGGGTGCGAGCAGAGGAGAGAAGAAGGTTGAATGTTTTCGAGATGAAATGTTTGAGGAGCATGGCTGGAGTAACGCTGAGAGACCGGATCACCAACGACGTGGTTTGAATCAGAACAGGGATGGTGAAGAAGTTGGAAGACATAGTGCATTTGCGTGTTCTGAGATGGTTCGGGCACATGAAGAGGATTGTGGAAGGGAGATAGCTGAAAAGGGTGATGAATGCGGAGGCGAGTGGTCGTAGGCCTACGACCACTCGCCTCCACATTCATGTCTCTCCTCGCCACCTCCACATTCATGTCTCTCCTTCCTTACGCCTGCTTCACACCATCCATCCACCCAAACTCGGTCTACCTCTAGGCCTGCGACCACTCGCCTCTGCATTCATCACCCTTTCCACCAATCTCTCTTCATCCATCCTCTCCATGTATCCGAACCATCTCAGAACACGCGAATCCATTCTGTCCTCCAACTTCTTCACCATCCCTGTTCTGATTCGAGCCACGTCGTTGGTGATCTGGTCTCTCAGCGTTACTCCAGCCATGCACCTCAAACATTTAATTTATTTGCTGTATCAAAATAAGAACATCTCTCCGAGACCGAATATCGTCTCGTAAAGGTTAAAGTTTTCAATTTGGAGATATCGAACACCATCTCTTTAGAGCGAAATTGGTATCGCACCTCAGAGGGATACCCCCCTGGTGGGATCTCATGTTCACCCCCCTTCCCGCGTCGTCCTCATTAAATACCAAAATTTCATTGATCCCTTTTGTGTAAATAATTTTGATCAGAAAGATTCCACCACCGTTCCCCCCTTTCAGTTGGTGGTTACATTTTCCCCTTGGTGCACAAAGAGGTGAGCCCCCACTGAGACCAGGTTTTTCAAAAAAGTTCATGAAATCAAAATTTCCACAAAAATAAATTGATTCAAGATTAATTTCATGAGCAATATTGAGAATTTAGTGTATATATTTGTATATATAACAAAAATACAAGTAAAGAAGGCCCCATCTTGTGTCACCCAGAACCCTGGGTAGAAGCGGGGATCAAACGATGGGCAAGATTAAGCCCTATCGGATAGGGGCTGACTGCTCCTCCTAAGCGTCGCACTCAAACCTGTCTGCGAGAAAAAACGCCGAACCGCTCAGAAGTTCCTCATCGACAGGAAACCTGACTCGGGTGGTAGTTGATGACACAAATTAACGCTTCTCGAAGCTGGTCGCGGATATAATCGGAATGCAGAATGCCCTAGGAAAGATAAGCAAAATGATGGGCCTTCCAAGCTGGAGACTGAGGACTGTTCAGCGCCCTCCTTTGAAGTCTGTGAACGCCTCACTAAACTCGAGAACCTTTTTGCAACTATGAATACCCGACTGGATGAGTTGATGAGGATGGAAGCCAGGCAATCCGTAACCTGTTAGTGTGCTTCCGCCTTTAACTTCTCTGACAACATCGCCCTCCTCCCAGCCAAAACTCATAAGGCCCGAACACCAACAAACGTAAAGAAGAGACAAAGCACTCGATTTGATGACCACAACCTATTCAACTCCCCGAACACTTGAAAATGACATGCGATGTCAATGACAGACCGGATATTTGCCCCATTTAAACTACAAGAAGAACTGGGCTCCATGACTGGCCGTCCAATTCTCAAAATCACGGCCAGCGGTGACGATAGCTTCATCATTAAAGTAGACTCCAACTTGAGTGACACTATACTCTCCAAAAACAGAGTATGCAATGCAAAAGCCTTGCAGAATCATACCACACCCAACTTTTTCCATGAGCTCAGGCCTGATTTACATAGAGGGTCTCCCGAATGACGAAGCCGACGAGTTCATCACCGGACCCGTCCTATACGAGGAATGTGTAGTTGATGCGAAAATCGCACCAAAAATTGAACTAAATAGCAAACCGAAAAGAAACACCACCACGGCCCTTCTGCTTTAATTCAACTGCCCCACCTTGCCTAACTACATAGACATACCTGCCTCTGACGCCAAAACTAAGGTTACACCCTTCGAAAGGCGTCCGCTGCGATGCTATAAATGCCAGAGATACGGACACATGAGCAGAGATTGTCACTGTAAGCAAAAATGCTCACACTGCTCCCAAGACGACCACGACAAACGGGACGATCCCTCGTCGTCCCCATCTGAAGAACCATACTGTCTTTACTGCAAAGGAAACGGCTACTCTACGGGACACGGAGACTGCCCCCAGGACAAGACTGAGAGGGAGATCCTGCAATACCAAATAGAGCACGAAGTCGGGTGACGAGAGGCTGCGGTCGCGATTCGTTCCCCCTAGACTGACCCTCCCACCCAGGAGAAAATATCAGCATCATTCCTTACCCACGTCCTCATAACTATGGTAGATAGCGGTGCGAACGAAGTTGCCCCCTCAACGAACCCATTCATCATGAACTCGCTCTCCAAGCAACTGGGAGGTAAACCGAAAAACGCAAGCCGACAGGGGAAGAAATATTTGGCCCACGTCGTAGATATCAAGCAAAGTAACGCTATACAAAGAATACACAAAATAGACTAACTCAAAGTAACTGTCGAAGTACATCCTTTCTTCAACGCTACAAGACGAATTAAATACACTTCCAACTACACTCCCAAAACTGACCTAAGAGCTTTTGCAGCAGGTTTAGCAAAGGATTACGGAATCACCAACGTTTCCCTAGCAGATGAATCAAACCACAGAATATCCACACCACCGCATATCAAATCACGTTCCCAAGACGTGACACGCCGGAATTCATAGTAATCCCAGGCGAACAGGGAAAAACAAAAACTTACATAGTGGCGGCATGACCTACAATGCGATATAAATGCCTGGAATACGGCCACGTCATCAAATACTGCCAACCATACACATCCCAACGTTGTAAGAGGTGCGCCGGCGAACATGACCGAAAGGATGGCACAACCCACCAACTTGAATGCTACCACTGCCAATGCCTCCATTAGGCAGGCGACCGCGACTTTCCAAAACACATTGACCAAAAAGCAATGACAATCATACAAAACGACCGCAGAGTCACACAAAAACAAGCCGTCCAAATCTTTCACAATGAAATCCCAAACTGCCGTTATTTAAATTACGCCAAAGCGGTTAAATCCACAACTAAAGCCTACCCCCTCAGACGACACTCGTGCACCGTCAACACAACCCAATACCATGACTCCAACACTCCTCTCCAGTACCACAACCACATCTCCAGTACCATAACCAGCCCAGCGACCGCCCTCGTAATAGAGGCGGGCGTCCCAAGCAATGAATCCACCAGTGCCCAGGAGAGCACTGCGATGAATGGTGCCTCGGTCGACCACGAAGAGAGGTCCAATAACATGAAAATCAAAAGGCGAAGAGACGAAGGCTCTTGACGACCGCGGAGTACCCGACGCTCCCTCACCATGAAGCAAAAAGATTAGCAACAGCCCACGAACCACAGCTCGCCTCGATCGCAGCGTTGAACGACTTCTGACCGTCTTAACTGCAACCGCACCCAGCGAAAACCAAAGTGAGGTAATCAACCCTCAGCTAACATGCCCGACACCAGATCATCTCACAAATGAGAACGACTATTGCCTGCGCGAGGAAACGTTGAAAATCTTCAACGAAGAACTGATACCCGAAACCACTTATCAATCATGCACCGCACTCTACTCAAATATCCCAACGACTACTACTCAACCCATCATAATGTTTAAAAAAAAACATAGAAGAGAAACGCACTCGCTGAAGAAGCAAACGCAAAGATCGTCCTCCTCTTCCTACAAGAGCACTCAGAGCCGAGAACGCAGTGAAGCTAGGAGATCATGTTCAACAGATAGCGGACGCTCTTGTGAACACTCTTGATCTAAGACACTTACGCCTCAAAGACACGAACACCACGAAAGTTCCTACAAACCACGCAACCGCTCCAAACCATCAAGAACTGGGCGTGAAACAGATCCGAAATGAACAACAACACAATTTTTCAGTGGAATTGTCAGGGACTTGGCAGCAAGAAAGATGATTTACTATCGCTAATCTCCACCCATAAACCTTTGGTGGTAGGCCTCCAGGAGATCAAACTCCGTGACACAGCCACCTTCACAATCCCTCAATATGTCGCGAAGGTCACAATAATGTGACTGCACACGGCGGAATGTCACTTATGATCCATTAAAGCATACCTCATCACCTCCTCCCTCCGAGTCGCGCCCTACGAGGGAGCCTATTATGACTCACGTTGAGGCTCTGGTGGAAATGAGGCCCAAATCAAATCCTCCCTCTGAGAACAGAACTCCAAGCTGTCGCAGTGAAGATATGTATCTCAAGACCAATTACAGTGGTATCTATCTACTCGTCACGAAACCACGACCTCACTGAGGCACTAATGACCGATCTGCTTAACCAACTGTATCATCCCGTACTCCTCCTTGGAGACTTTAACAGCTACCACGAAGTGTGGGGATGCGTGAGAATAGACCCTAGGGGAGTGATAATGGCCGACACCATAGACACGCACAACCTGGTCCTTCTTAACGACGGACAACCCACACGGATCACCCCCGAAAGTAGAACCGCTATCGATTTATCAATCTGTCGCCCAACTTTAGCTCCCCAACGCGTTTGGGGAGTCCTGCCTTCAACACATGACAATGATCACAAACCAGAGACCATATCGATTTTTACTAACCGACCAAACAATCTCGACTCACAAGAACTTCGATTCAACTACCGGAAAGCCAGCTTGGAGAAATAATCAACACATGGCGCATGGGACGATGTGGGGGGCCTTCCCGAAGACATTTCAGAGCACGACCTTGTCATACATTCAGACGAGAAATTCCTAAGTGCAGATGCCTCATGCATTACCCAATTTTTACCCAAAACCTTGGTGGTGCCAAGAGGTACAAAAGCAAAGGACCAGCGTGACAGGATGTATGGGGCCTTATGCCGCGCAACTTCCCCCAGGAACCGAGTAGCATGAAAAGAGGAAACTGCCGTGTTCCGCAAGCTTAGCGTGAAGAAAAAGCGAGAAAGCTGGACCCAATTAATTAATACAATCAAGCGAAACGCCCCTGCTTTCCCAAGTGTGGGCAAAAATCAGACGTATCCAAGGTCGCCCCGAGCGACATATCCACATACTGTCGGACGGAGACACTCTATTCTTCATACGCGGCTATCGCGGACAAACTAGCTCAGACTTTCAGCCAAATATCGCAGTCAACAAATTATACGTCTTCTTTCCAACGGGAAAAGATCCTAAGAGAAAGCGAGTATATTGACTTCACTTCCACGAATAAAGAATTCTACAACTAACCTTTCTCTCCATGACGCGCCCTACGGGGGAGCCTATTATGACTCACGTTGAGGCTCTGGTGGAAATGAGGCCCAAATCAATCAATCTCCCTCCATGAACTACAGTATGCTATCGACCACACTCGTGAAACCTCACCCGGGCCGGACCGAGTGCGCATCAATATGATCAAACACCCTCCTGGCAAAGCTCTCCATCACCTACTAAATATGTTCAATACGTTGTATTCAAATTCATTCTTAACCAATCAATGGCGGGAATCCGTAATTATCCCGATACCCAAACCCGAAAAATGTCACAGCGACCCACATAACTATCGGCACCATTGCCCTAACTAGCGTCCTATGTAAGACTAAGGAAATGATGATAAACTCACGCTAGTCGACTACCTTGAAATGCAAGCGCCACTCCACAACGGACCACCTCGTACGATTAGAATTAGACGGACCTTCGTCCGGAAAGAACATGTGGTTTCCTTATATTTCGACGTTAAAAAAGCATTCGACACTATGTGGAAGTACGGGATCATGAAGGATCGCCACCGGAAAGGCCTGAGAGGGCGACTACTACGTTTCATCTACAAATTTCTACAAAACTGCACCTTCAGGGTTAAGGTTGGCACCACACTCAGTGTCACTCTTTTTATCCTCAAAATCGATCAGTTAGCCGACATTCTTCCCCGAGACCAAAGACAGCTCTCGTCACTATACCTGGACGACCTGCCAATAAGCTACCGACACCCCATGCTCATAACAATTCAACATGAACGCCTAAACGGATTCCGATTGTCGCCCTCTAAAATTTGAAGCATGCTCTTTACCCTTGTGCCAGGTTTACACCTGAAACCAGCCTCAACGCTGCACAACACCCCTATAGTATATGAAGAAACGATAAAATTCCGTGGTCTTGTGTGGGACCCTAAACTCACCTGGCGACCCCACATTGCAGCCCTGACGACTCGCTGCAAAAGGTCGACGGGACTTTTCTAGTCGGTAACATCCCTCAAGTTCAGTGCCGACATGTACAACGGATTTACATTGTTCAGAGCAATAATACGATCGCGCATGTACTACGGTTCAGCAGCCAAAACTACTTTCGACCATCGCAAACAATGCTTTGCGTACCACGAACCCCAATCGAATCACTTAACGTGCTTGCTAACGAACTTCCACTTCCTCTCCGGCAAGACAAACTTTTGCCACAAAACTATTTCAAGACTAGAAGTCTAATCAACAACCCGGCAATCAGCCACATCACCAACATATCTGATAAACGTCCTTTCGCAGCATAAAAGAATATATGCCCGCCATTTTCGCTACGTGTGAAAAATCTGTTGACCTCGCTGAACATCAATCGTAAAGCTATTAAGCTTTCCTTCTCTTACCAAAATCTTCTGGAAATGAGGCCCAAATCAAATACTACCAAATTCTTCAAATTAACACACCAATACTTATGATTAACCCACCACCGGTCAACCTAGACCTGCAAGTGTACCATAAAGCAACTACTCCAACTAACGCGTTCCGGCAGGAATCCTAAGACTACTTGAGGAAGAATATTTAGAGAACCGTCATATATACACTGACTGCTCCTAAACCGCAGGAGTGGAGCAGCCGCTGTGTGCGGGGACATCCCACTCTCAGTACCTTCCCACATGAGGCCTCTGCGGAGCTTCACGCACTCGAACGAGCCATCTCTTTTGCCAAAACAGATAGTTCCCCCAAATACGTCGTATCCTCAGACGGTCTGAGTGTCCTCACCCAGCTTGAAACACTGCACTACGAACATCTCGTTTTACTTAAATTGCAGCTCGATGTCTTTGTGATGACCGAGACGGGTGAGGCAGTTGAATTCTGCTGGATCCCCGGACACGCAAGATTGAGATGACATGAACTGCGGACTCTCTTGCTAAACTGGCATCTACTCACCAAGCATTTTTTTTTGAAATACATTACCGGGACTGGTTCTCTATCATCAACTCCCATGTAACATCTCGATGGGTATGAATCACGGTGAGGCTCTGGTGTAAATAAGGCCCACATCAAATCAAACATCCCGATAGGATGAAATGTGGCAACAGAGGGGACAAACAATGTTTTAAATCAAAGCCTCAGTCGTAGAATGGGAAACAAAGTTCACCAACAGAAACGACCAAGTGTTCATCAACCGCTTGTGCACGGGACACGCGTAGATAATTCACAACCACCTGATGGATGTCGACATGGACCAAACGCGCCACCTTGCCCCTGTAGCCAACAAGTGGCTATCAGCGTGAAAAACTTACTGATGGGTTGCAACGCACTCGCTGCCGCCCGACGAGCGTTCATAAAAACCCCGTGCAACTTACAAAACCTTCTCACCGACTCAACCTACCGTAGAAAGCTTATCGCTTTCGGAACACACACCGGACTCTCCCTACGGGGAGCCTATTTAGCTCACAATGAGGCTGCGGTGGAAATGAGGCACAAATCAAATCCACTTCATATCGCAGAGATAAAAATACATTTACGAAGATACGCGTTGACTCTTTAATCTCTTGTACGCGCTAGGACGCGTTGTCATCTTGACGAGATAATTTTTTACGCACACCAGGCCGTGCGAACTTACCTTTATCAATGACGGTCGCGCCATACACGGGAACCTATTATGACTCTTCGAGGTTCTGGTGGAAATGAGGCTCAAATCACGTTGAGGCCCCGGTGGGAATGTGGCTTAAATCTGATTATAGACTATGCCTTGTGTCATTGGGACCTCAGAAATGATTGTGTTGCCGTTGAACGTGATTGGTTAAATTAAGGCTTCTGATGGTAGGCTCTGGTGGAAATGAGGCCCAAATCAAATCTGATGGTCCTATTAGATATACACCGGTACATCGAAATGATTTGTTTATTTCTCTTTCTTTGCGCAGTTGGACCCTAGCGTGGCTGAGTATGCTGACAACATAAAGAAGGCCGCCGACAACTTCTTGCCTGTTACAGAACTCTTCAATAATGCAAGCAGTAACTTGAACATTTTGTTCGAGAAGGCTGCCCCATGAGCTATTCGAAGAGTATAATACGTTCTGACCGTATTGTTTATCTCATAATTTTGTTTGATTGATCAGAGACCCGTCGCACTTGTAATCTGTATATGCTCGTGTACACTTCCGCGTGCCCTACATACGGTGGCTCTTAATCCAGCGCGTTGACGCAATCTAGTGTAGATGTATAGCATAAACAGTGTACGTAACCATTTCCTAATGTCATCGACATATGTAAACCTCGTCGGTGGCGGTAGTAATGCATCAGCTAGCACTTACAGTACAATTTTCACTTGTAACTCATCTCGACCTGTGAATTGGGGTGGATGGATGATTATTCATTTTAGAGATCATTAACACTTTATTTTAGTATTTCTTCTTGCTTGGGCTCTATTAT
>SDVV010016457.1:0-14243 GCA_016164225.1 Gammarus roeselii
ACATACATCTACATAAAACTGCTCTGTAAAAAGCAAACGGTATCCTCATTTAGGTCTTTGAATGCCAGCGATGCTATTGTTCATGAGAGCGAAACACGCGCAACGACGTGTACCAAGTTCTACAAACACGCGCAACGGCGTGTACCAAGTTCTACACACGCGCAACGACGTGTACCAAGTTCTACACATATATGATCTTGCTTTATCTTTTAAGAAGAACTGTTCTGCTTTATTCCATCCTCCACATCAAAAGCCAAAACATTTGGTCACAATAAACAATAAGGCGAGTACCACTTCCTATCTTCGATTTGTTTGATAGAATAAGCAACCATGTAGATCAGATTGACCATTACGAAGAAATAGCAGTATTCTTCATGCAAGAAAATGCACA
The DNA here is from genome assembly GCA_016164225.1 of Gammarus roeselii. NCBI lineage: Eukaryota > Metazoa > Arthropoda > Malacostraca > Amphipoda > Gammaridae > Gammarus > Gammarus roeselii. The sequence goes on from SDVV010016457.1 coordinate 392, forward strand.
CGAGAGTCACAGAGCATTTACCGGTTGCCCGCTCACAATGAGCCACGGTACAACCATCGAGAACTACCGTTGACAATCGCACCCTCTGGGGTAGCCAACAGAGACTCGATTCAGAGGTCTGGTGGAGAGGGTCCCCCATAATCCAATCTAATCTAGTCCACCCTTGGCAAATACCGGCCACTTGGAAGAAGTCATTCACGGAATCTTCTTGGCAGGAAATATGAATCAGAAAGTAGCAAACACCTCGCACGTTATAAGGTCATTGATGGCTGTCCGGAGGTGCTGCGGCATATGGCAGAGAGGGAGTGAGCGGAGAGAAAGAAGCGGCCCCCATAACATGATCTGTCTTTGTCTGCAGCCGGAGGAATGCGCTCGACTATGGTGTCTCCTAACCTTGAGGATAACAAGTGCAGGCAGGCGGCAGCCACGGCGGAACTGAAGCCGCTTGCATGTGTGCTCCTTAGAGATGTGTATGTGTGGATAAGGAAGGGCACAGGCACGGGTTGCTATGGTAGGACCCACGCTAAAAATAAACTAGCAATTCGTCTTAGCGGATGAAACAAGATCCTGACTAGTTTTATTACATCACTGTGTAACATTGAATAACAACTGATTGGCTGCCTTGATTGGATGGTTATGGCAGGTAGTTTTGTCATGACGGGTTGTTCTCGATAGAATAGATTGTTACAAAGTCAACGGGTATGGGTTAGATAAATATTACAAACTAGGTATAGTTAGAAAAAAATCACATCATTTGGACCAGGGTTCAAATGTGATTTCATATATTAGTACACCTGCTAAATGATTTTTATCAGCACAGCTAAAACGAATAGAGTTTTACCGTTTTACGGCCTGCCCTATGTATTTCATCAATAGTGTCCATTGCGTTATGACATGTTTCTACTAATGTCATATCCTCTCAAGTCTCTCGAAATAAATGATAACTTATTATGTTTCAATATTTACCGAGCTGATTTTAACAGTTAAGGTTAAATAACAGAGCTAAAATCAGCTCTGACGATGTTTTGCAGGAAATCAGCTTGGGATATCAGTTTTATTTTACATCAGCAGATAAATAGCGAGGCGAGTTCAGGACAATGTTCCCTCTCGACCAATAAAAAAATATTTAAAGAATATTTACATAAACATTTCATGAATGCTCTTGAATATTCCATGAATATCTACGTAAATATTCATATAAGTATTATACATAAGTATTTCTATAAGTGTTTAAATAGGTCTACAGATACAGATACTAGGCCGAAATCCCCCAGAAAGGGGGTGGCAGACGGCAAGGCTCCTCTCACACTCCTCTCATACACTCACTCTCACACAACTCAGCCCTTTTGCGCTAAAAAGTCCGGCTGGGAGACCCCGAAACACAATCTCCGAGTCATGAGTGCGGTCCAAGGTCAGTGTCGACAGCAGGGCTCGACAGTGTAACTGGTTTACCCCTGCCGAGTCTCCGACCATCCCGTCTCTCAACGAGATGCCAAGGGCGGGAAAGCACATCACGGCAGCGTCAAAAAATCATCCATTCACAATCATTCTTCGCTCACGCCTATTCATTGCACACTCTCTCGCTACCTCCACAGTCACGTCTCTCTTTCCTACTGCCTGCTTCAACCCATCCATCCACCCAAACTTCGTTCTCCCCCTAAGCCTACGTCCACCCGCCTCTGCCTGCAACACCCCTATCGCCATCTCTCGCCCGAACCATCTCAGAACATGCGAATCAACTCTGTCCTCTGACTTCTTCACCATCCCCGTTTTAACTCCCACCACGTCGTTATTGATCTTGTTTCTTGGCGACAATCCACCCGTGCTTTTCAAAATTTATTTTCGAAGACATTCAACCTTCTTCTCTCTTCTGCTCTCACCCTCAAGTCTCAGCCCCGTAGAGCACAGTTGGGACAACTACACCCTCATACCGCACTCTCTTTGCATCCTTCCCCAAAGTCCTACAGCTGCACCTAACACTCTACACCCTTCCTTCACTCGCGGCTTCACTTCAGTTCCCAATAGTTCAATCTTCTCCACATTCACGTGTGTCCTGTCTGTCTAAAACAGTATTCTAAGATGTTATTGTTATTCCGATTTTAAACACTGTTAAATCTGGCCTACTCTTTGTAACAAAACCAAAAGTAACTTGTATCAGGTAGTATCCTGGCATTGTACCGTGACTGGTATATTGTAAGTGGTTCATGCTCGTATTGTAGGTGGTTCAAACTGATAAAAAAATATTGTAGGAGTGTCACTTTAAATCTTACAGCTTTGAATCGTTCCTTGATTTCATAACACTCTATTTCCTGAAATTTAATAAATTTCTCCGTCATCTTCTGATACCCCGCCGGTCATGTCTGGTACAAGGTTAAAGCCCAAAATCGTGCCATCATTCTAACGACATTAAAAAGCGGAAGGAAGCAGCTACGAATTAGTTCAGCTTTGCATTTAACTCAATCGCGCAAAAGGAAGTCACTCTGAGCTAAAGTGCATCCGACGATAACGCGCATTCAACTCACTCGCTTTGTATAATTACGTTGTAATTCCGTTTTCAAATCGTCGATAGAATCGTCACAACCCGCATGAATAAATCCCGTCTTCATATCGTCGATTTAATAGTTACAACCCGTATCTAATTAAAGTCAGTACATTCATATCTGTGAGGCCGCCGTGGTAGTAGTAGTTAGCTTATCCGACTCCAGTGTCAGCTTCTGGTGCTGCATGTCGCAAGTTCGAGCCTCGGCAGAGACACGGCGGTCTTGTGGCGAAAAGATTGGGCGCCTCCCCCCTCTGTGTCTACCTACCTTAGCCACCCTCATAACTAGGGGAAACGTCTGTATGTCTATACATACTAACATTCATATCTGCTAGCTACAAAAAAACACGAAAATAGAAACTCAAGCAAGCGGTCCATTTTTCCACTGATAAATTCTTTACCAGACTATGATGGTCAAGGCTAAGCTAGAATGTGACATTTGCCACAACTCGTACGCCCCCGAACTAATGATTTGCGATAGTTCTTGTAGCTTTGCCTGAAAATTGCGCAACAGCCCCTCCGCTGCAAACTATGTCAACAGGCAGAAGAAATTGAACAACAGGCAGAGGAAATCAAACAACTAAAAGCACAATTCAGTCACGCCTCCAATGACGTCCAACACAATGACAGTACGGATAGCCCGCAGCTAGCTATTGAGTCAAAATTGGGAAACGCGTTGAAAAAATTCCTTGATTACAAAGATCTGATGAACAGCGAACAAGCAAAAGTCAAAGAAGCTGCTGAGATCACCCTAAATCAAGTGAAAGAACTTCAAGTGCACATACACTCTGAATTGGTGAAGAAGCTTACAGCTCTAGACGAAGCGACAAACAACCGCACCAAATCAACTGAAAATTAATTCAAAGATATCGATGGATCGTACACTACGGTAGTAAGCAAGAGGCAGTCACGCTGTGACAATGCACCACAGGTTAGGCCACATCTCACCACATCCGACCCGACATACGTAACCGTTTTGACGTATTGCCCGATGATATGGACTCTCAGAATACAGAGGAAATTTTAGTGATTGGTGATTACAATGCCACCTCCCTCAAATCAAATCATCGAAAAGGGAGAATTCAACTGAAAATGCTCGACAAAACTGACTTGAAAATTTACAAATTTGAAAGCATAATCGAAAAGGAAAAGATACCTTCTTCTAAACAAATTATAATTCAAGTCGGAGCTAAAGACGTGTCACAGACAGAATCGACATGGAAAAGGTACAAAACCAGGTTAAGAAATGTCAAAGGTTCACACGAGAACATACACGTCACTGGCATCTTGCCCCATCCGAACCAAAGCAGATACAAGTTAAGCGAGATGATCGTTCTTAATAATCGCCTGCAACTTTCTGAAGAGCACAGAAAATCAGTTTCTATGATCATTGGGAAACGCCGACTGACCAAAAGAACTATAAATTTAATAGAATCACCATTAAGGTTCGCATAAACACGTATGGACTTGATGCCATCGAAAAAATATTTAATAACATCGGCGCTGGTCTTGTCACCGGAAATAAGTCAAGAAACGTACTTGATATCATACCCTTAACTCCGCCAGCAGTCCCCGACAAAATGACCCAACAGCCTCTGCCCGTTTCAACAATAGATGCACAACCAATGTGAAAGCCCGTCAAAACATCACCGCTGGTCCTAGCAAAAAAGTTCCTGTCATCGGTTCAGTCCGAGTTATAGAGGCAATAGTCGCCCCTCCGCTAGTACAACCCGAGTAACCGAAAACGAAAGTCTTGGCTCGGACACAAGGCCTCATAGTAGAAGAAGATTAGGTCGAGAAAATCAAATTAATGTGACTAACGGTACTCTTAAATGTTACTATGTGAACGCTAGAAGTCTCCGAGACAAAATCGACGAATTAGGTATTTTTGCAATGAATGAATGTATCGACATATAGCAATCACGGAATCGTGGATGAAATTGAGCACCAGGCATTATTTAGTCACTATTCCTAACAGCAGACACGACATAGTATCAATCCAATTAGGCGGTAAACACATAAAATGTCAAATCACCCTCGACTATCGACACCCAAAAAGCAAGATTGCAGAAGATATCGACTTTTACAACACCCTCATCGATGTCGTCACAACACAACACAGTATTGTGCTTAGAGACTTCAATATCCCCGACATTGATTGGGAAACTACAAATGCACCACCACTAGCCAACGTCTGATTGATTTTGCAGACGATAAGTTCATGACCTAAATGGTGAAGACACCTACAAGAGGAAGCAATATTCTTGATCTCCTATTTAGTGCAAGCGACCCTCATGTCACGAACGTCGAAGTGGGCGAACCACTCGGAACTAACGACTACAACTCTATACGTTTTTTGATAAATCTCGAGTTGAAAACGTCAACAAACTGCGAAAAAGTCCCTCGGACAAGATGTCAATCAATCGCTTAACAATTTCTTGACTGTACTTAAAAATATCGAATCAGAGCATATATCCATATCCCGCGCAAAAACAGGCGAACAACAGTCAATCAGCCCAAGTACAGGAAAGGAGAATTGCAGCGTCTTCAGTCACGAAAAAAAGCAAAGCACTCGATATAACAGAAACATCCACACGACGACATAGCAAAACATGAATTCATCAGCAGAAGAGATCTAAAGAGGTTCCAGAAACGTAAGAAGAAGGATTATGAAAATGAAATTACCGCCAATGCCAAAACTACGAAACAATTTTTCAGTTATATTTCGAGTAAAAAAATCCAAGACCTGTAATTTGTCCTCAAGAGAACGATGTTGGTAAACTAGAAACGGACGACACCAAAATGTGTGTTCTACTTAACAAATACTTTTTTTTCTGTTTATTATGTTAGGAAATCAGGATAATTTAATCCTGAGGATATCATAGCGAAAAGACGAATTGAAGCCCTAACTGAAAGTCCCAAAATATCAAGGTCCAGACCAAGTTCATCCCAGAATTCTAAAAGAGACTATAAACGAAATCGCCGAACATTTATCAAAGATTTTCACCCGATCTCTCACAAATGGCACCTGCCCCTCTAAATGGGACGGAGCTACTGTCACCCCAATTTTGAAAAAAAGGGACAATAAGAGTCCCAGCAATTACCGTCCAATTAGTCTCACCTCAGTCATTGGCAAATTGACGGAAGGCTTGATAATGGATAAAATTACAGAATTATTGGAATCAAACAAATTAATTGGAGACTCTTATCATGGCTATTGACGCAACCATTCCTGTCTTACGAACCAGCTACTTTTTTTAAATATAATAGAAGTCCACGACACAAAATCCCTAATCGATATCATTTACCTTGACTTCCAATAGGCCTTTGATAAAGTCCCCCATAAGCGCGTGGTTAGTAAATTGTACAGCATTGGTATTCGAGGCGACCTTGACACTTGTTGGAGCTTCCTCCCCCTGGGGTAATGTTACAAGCGGCGTGCCTCAAGGATCCGTGTTAGGTCCAGTTCTCTTTATAATATTCATTAACGACCTCGATAGCAGCTTACTCTCAAACAATAGCAAGTTTGCAGACGATACTAGGATAGAAGGAAAAGTACAAACTGAACTAGAATGTCAGCAGATCCAACTAGACTTGAACAAAATTGTTGATTGGTCAGAAAAATGGCAATTGAAATTTAATGTAGACAAATGTAAAGTTATGCAAAAAGGTCCACATAAACTCTAACACGAATATTCAATGTCCGGAAAGAAACTCATTCCTGTCACCGAAGAGACAGATTTAGGTGTCATCATTAATAACGATTTAAAAAGTAGCAAACAATGTAACGATGCTGCCAAGAATGACAACAAAATGCTAGGTATGATATCCCGCACTATATCGTACAAAAATGAACAAACTATTCTCAAGTTATACAACGCATTTGCTGGACCGCAGTAGTAGCAGTAGTAGTTGCTTCTGGGAGCCAAGATACTTAGAACAATGACCTTCCTCCTATACCTCTCCATTTAGAAGGAAACTAACTCTGCACGCACCGACATTCCTTGAGCATCTCATTACTTTACTTTTAGCCACGTTCACTCGAAGCTCCCTCCTCTCACACACTCTACCAAACTCAGATACTAGCCTACACAGCTTCTCCTCTGAATCCGCCACCAGTGCCGTATCATCCGTCAATAGTAACTTGTTCAACTGCCAACTTCGCCCATTCGCTTCCAAGAGCTCCAAGCCACTCTCCAATACACTCGCATTCACCTCCCTAGCCACTCCATCCAGCCAAAGAGACACAACGCAACCTTGTTTCAGAACCGCTTTCACTGTAAGCCAATCACTCACCTCGCTCCCCACTCTGACACATGCTCTGCTGTCCACATAGAAACTCTGAACTGCTTACAACAAATTTTCACGCACTCTACACAAGCACAACACTCTTCACAGTGCTTCCCTGCCAACCCTATTGTAGGTTTTACCCAAATCCATGAAGGCCCAGAAGACACCCTTTCCCTTTGCAAGGTACTCCTCACCGACTTGTCTTACTGCAAAAATCTGATCGGCACAGCCTCTACCACTCCTAAAGCCACACTGTTCCTCTCCAATTACGCCATCCGTACAGTCTGTAACCCTTTTGATCAGTACTCGCCCGGACAACTTATCAACCACACATATACCTCTTGAGTTGCAGCCCATTGGATGTATATACATATTTGTAGGAATATTTATTTGAACTGCTCAAACCCAATGTCAGACTTGTTCCTATATACCTGTTTTTCGCAGCAGCTGCAATTACTATATTGACAAATAATTATCCTGTAACAATTTTGCGATTCAAAAACATATGGAGGTGGGATTGTGTTAAAAAATACGCTCTATATTCAAGATCATCGATTGCAATACTTCGACAAAACACATCACGAAATTGTGGTGTATCTGTACCTACAAAACGAAGTATAATGATCATCTCAACACATCTCAATTCAAAGCATTTCACTCTTAAACATCTTGAAAAAGTTTCAATTCGAGACGTAAGAAGTTGTCAAATGTCCCACTCCATTGAACTTCTTTGGTCATGAAAATGTAATACGTTTGTGTGATGTACAAAAATGCACAATTTCTTGCAGAGTCTTTATAACCGAATTATAAATAAAACAGTCTTTAAATTTTAGAATGATATGCAGCACGAAGCAGAATGTTTAAATCGAGCAGCACGCAAGAAATATCACACTAAATGATGTTAGCTATCGCAACGACAGTGAAGTTCTTACAATGAGCAGGAAATAGGTGTTTAAGTCAGCACTATTCATCACCGCGTAACTAAGTACCTCCAGGAGGATAAGGTGAGCCCGTGCCAAAATTAATCAGCCCTACCCATCTCTACAGCACCAGCCTCAATTGCCGAAACAGCACGGGACCCAAACAGACCAATGCTGGTTTAGACAATCTTCCCATGCACTCTTAAAGGACCCACTCATGATCATGGGCGTTCTGTTCGGGGCTGATAGGATGGGGAAGGAGTCTGGAGGCGTTCATTTATCAGACCATGTAACAGAGTGTAGTACTGCAAGCAAGGTGAGGTGAGATAAAGTGCTCAGGAGGGGTCGAACACCGACTCCTCTTATTGCTCTGACGGAGGGATGGGGGGGGGCGATTGGTGCGTTGTAGTTCGCGCACAAAACTGGTGGGAGTAGTTTACTGGTCAAGCGCTGTAATCCTACGCCGTGGGAGTACGGAAAAGGTACGAGGTCATAAAGAATCTTGACTGCAACTCTACTTGAATTCTTTAATAATAGAAGAGATTCTACAAACAAAACAAAAAAATCACTGTGCAACCAGAATTCCACGAGGCATCTTGTGAATGATTTTTTTTCCTTGCTTTATTTATTTTTGTACCTGATGTAGAGTAAATGAAAAAGAGCAGACCGTTTTTGTGTGATTAGCTGAACGTGTATTTTTCCAATGTTTCCTTCAGTAAGTGTACTAACACTGTTAGCATTGTGGCCGCGACAGAGTAAGCGTTGAACGGAGACCAGTCAGCATTTGACGTGATCGTGAATGGACCCACTCAGTCAAAAATGAATGAGTGGAACATCACCACTCACAAGAGCAAGAACTTCGTGCAGTTTACGCTTCAACTCCAACAGCATAATTCAACCTATGCCTGCAATTGAAGGGAGGTTCTATCCTCTTTGTATAATAATATTTGTTCGTTTGCTCTTGCTTGAGAATTTCTTTTGTTCGAATACATAATTTTATGTAGCGGGAGTAGTTTCCCTTCCATGATAGGTGTGTATGGAGACTTGTATATTGAGGGAAGCCGCGATCTAGAATTGGTCACAGCGTAGCTGCTCCCTGTTCCTGTCCCAATTACTGGCAGGTCTCTTTGAAATAACCACTTGGTAGTAGAAACCTGTCAGCTGCTCACGTCATAAAGTGGCCTCGCGGTCACAGCGCAGCTGCCACTGCATCTTACTGCTGTTTTGATAAGAATTTACTGAAAACAAGTCTTCGGTCACTTCGTTATTATTTAAAATAATACAAATTTGTACACTACCCCTTTTTAATGCACCAGCTAAGCGGTCGCCCTAACATGTTTGCTGTACACTGTAATGCGTTAAATGGCGAACAATTGCATGTCAACACCTGCCGATTGACTTCAGTCGTATCAATGGTGATGAAAGCTTGGATTTTGAACTTCACGAGAATTGGCATGACTTGTGAAATTTATTCTGTAAAACGCTTTCACACGTTGCCTTTCCAGAATTCTTCTTCCTCATCAGTTGTGATCCTCTTCAGTTGTGATCCTCTTCAGTTGTGATCCTCTTCAGGTGTGATCCTCTTCAGTTGTGATCCTCTTCAGTTGTGATCCTCTTCAGGTGTGATCCTCATCAGTTGTGATCCTTTTCAGTTGTGATCCTCTTCAGTTGTGATCCTCTTCAGTTGTGATCCTCATCAGTTGTGATCCTCTTCAGTTGTGATCCTCATCAGTTGTGATCCTCTTCAGTTGTGATCCTCATCAGTTGTGATCCTCATCAGTTGTGATCCTCATCAGTTGTGATCCTCTTCAGTTGTGATTATCTTCAGTTGTGATCCTCTTCAGTTGTGATCCTCTTCAGTTGTTTCTGCATTTGTCGGTCTTACTCTTGCACAAGCAAGCATGTTTTCAATCTGCATTGACAAGGGCATGAGTTTGTCAACCACTGCATCAATTTGACAGATGTTAGTATTTATGAGACATATCACTGCATCAATTGGACAGATATTACTGTTCGTATTTATGTGACATATCACTGCATCAATTTGACAGATGTTACTGTTAGTATTTATGTGACATATCACTGCATCAATTTGACAGATGTTACTGTTAGTATTTATGTGACATACCACTCTATTCAATAGATATTATCCATTAAAGAAAATTGTTCAAATATGATACCATAAGAAATGTTTATATAAAGTTAAATTCCACACGGAGAAGTCTATTTTTTTCGGTTATAGACTATCCATAAACGAATTTTCTTTCGATATTGTACGTAAATAAATACGTTTAGATTGATACTACCTACAATAAGTAAGTTCCAGTAAACGCGCATCAACAGGAATCGCGCCACACCAATCACAGCTGGTATGCCAGACACCCATCACAGCTGGTATGCCAGACACCCATCACAGCTGGTATGCCAGACACCCATCACAGCTGGTATGCCAGACACCCATCACAGCTGGTATGCCAGACACCCATCACAGCTGGTATGCCAGACACCGATCACAGCTGGTATGCCAGACACCCATCACAGCTGGTATGCCAGACACCCATCACAGCTGGTATGCCAGACACCCATCACAGCTAGTATGCCAGTCACCCATCACAGCTGGTATGCCAGACACCCATCACAGCTGGTATGCCAGACACCCATCACAGCTGGTATGCCAGACACCCATCACAGCTGGTATGTGCGGCGATGTAGAGATGGGAAGTGCAACGACAGAAGCACTCTCTCGATAAATCGTGACCTCATCCTTAACGGCCAGCCCTGGTCACTGCTATTATCTTCTCTGTTGCCAATTATACTTGCTTATTGAGAAATTGTCGATGAAAGGGGGGACGTTGCAAGGGATCAACTAACTCGTCTCTGTGTTCCATTGAACGCGCATCCACCGTAAACGGTATCGTGGCTTGGTTAATAAAAACAGGCCAAACTTGTATAAGGAGGATCGAGAAGAATGTTAACATTTTCCCAAAGAATGATCTCCAGAGACTGTTTTGTGGGTCTTCGCGATATTTATAAGTCTCAAATTCCATATTTCATGATAATTGCTGTTGCCAGACCTGTGTTGCAGAGCCGGCGGTAGTCTTGATAAGAATGCTGCAGGCAATTGAATGGACGCATACTCTATGTGACCATGAGGAGGGGGTAGCATGCAGGGCCAGACACCATCTATCATGACCCCCGCTGTAGACGGAGGGGGGGTTTGGGGGTATCACTACCCCATTAACCCAAGATTACTACTTACGTAAGGAAACGACAAAAGCCCTGAACTGATTCAGTGTCGCTGTAGTTGCCATTTTGGCAACTGACGTGCCTGTGGTCAGTTGCCATGTTGGCAAGTGACGTGCCTGTGGTCAGTTGCCATGTTGGCAACTGACGTGCCTGTGGTCAGTTGCCATGTTGGCAACTGACGTGCCTGTGGTCAGTTGCCATGTTGGCAACTGACGTGCCTGTGGTCAGTTGCCATGTTGGCAACTGACGTGCCTGTGGTCAGTTGCCATGTTGAAGAGTGGAAATATTTTACTGATCCGAAGTAGAAGGACAGGATATCAAGTATCAATAAATTTTTGCATTGCGTGTAGCATTTTGCATCGAAGGATGAAGAAATCATGAAGAGGAATGTTGATACAAACAAATAGGGAAGGAATTCTGGTCAGTGTCAGTAGTCGGTTCAAGGCACCTGCCTATCATTGTGCAGTTGAATCCTCAACGGTGCAAAAAGAGTGTAATTGGCCTGCCTTCATATCTTTCATTACTTTCTATTCAAGCAACCATCAACAACATTTTTGGTTAGATGATGTAATAAATGTTGGTTAGATGATGAAACGGTTGCAAGGACGGTATGATCGTCCTTGTGTACTTGAATGGATCGCATATATGGGAAGTACACTTTAAAAACACCAGAATACCACGAGGCATCCGTCATTGGAAGATTTTTATTGATTCCTTTATTTATATAAGTGATTAAATGCTGTTAGACAAGGCTACCCTTAGACATGAGGCGAGAGAAGGTTTAGAACGTGAATAATGATCGAAACTGTACACGAGTAACAAAGTTTAGGTATGCATGCCCTCGGCGTAGGGTGAGGCATGTTGCACTCATTGGCAACACATCCCCTTAGGACTGTACATCATATAGTAGTAGAAGTAGTAGTGTTGCTTCTGTTTTCCACCGGAGGCCCAACGCGAAGTTAATGCAGACTCCCCCGTAGGGCACTTGAGGAGTGGCTGAGTAGGTGCAGCGTAAATTACGAGTAGGTTCAACGCAGATTACGAGTAGGTTTAACGTAGATTCCGAGTAGGTTTAACGTAGATTTCGAGTAGGTTTAACGTAGATTCCGAGTAGATTTAACGTAGATTCCGAGTAGGTTTTACGTAGATACAGATCAGGTTCAAAGTAGATACCGAGTACATTTAACATAAATACAGAGTAGGTTTAGGTTAAACGTAGCAGGAGCAGCAGCCGCATCCGCGCTACACCGGAGCCCCAACGTGAAGTCGTCGCCCGCCACCCAGGACACATGCGGCCGTCTAACGATACACAATTATACAACGAATACAAAATAGATCACAATAAAAAAAAGGCACAGTTAAATAGTAGAGCCTACGAAATAAGAACTAAGAAAATACAAAAATAAAGTGTTAATTATCTATAAAATGAATAATCATCCATCCACCCCAAGCGTGTACATCCTACACCAAACGGATATGTTGAGGCGATACGATCGGCCGATGGACGCTCGTGTCGGTATTTTGCACATCAAGGGAGTATACGTGATTATACTTATCTCTGGTAACACCCAGAGTCGAACCCTTGTCCCCGGAGTGACTACAATATTGTGCTTTGGGGTGGATGGATGATTATTCATTTTATAGATTATTAACACTTTATTTTAGTATTTTAGTATTTCTTCTCGCTTGGGCTCTGTTATTCTTCTCTGCCCTTTTTTTCATGATCCTTTTTATATTAATTATAAAATTATATATCGTTATTGAACCTATTCTGTTACTATTGTGAACCTACTCTGTTACTATTGAAAACCTACTCTGTTACTATTGCAAACATACTCTGTTACTATTGTGAACCTACTCTGTCACTATTGTGAACCTACTCAGTTACTATTGTGAACCTACTCTGTTACTATTGTGAACCTACTGTGTTACTATTGTGAACCTACTCTGTTACTATTGTGAACCTACTCTGTTACTATTGTGAACCTACTCCTGTTACTATTGTGAACCTACTCTGTTACTATTGTGAACCTAATATGTTACTATTGTGAACCTACTCTGCCGCTCATCAATTGCCCTACGGGGGAGTCTGCATTAACTTCGCGTTGGGACTCCGGTGGAACATGAAAGCAAATAATAATGATAATAACAATATTGTGCTGTCTACAACGCAGGCTTGTATATACTCCACACCCTCACGTGAGTGAGGTACTTCCTGAGAAAAGTTAAACTGACTTCATTTTTCGATCTCACCCACACTAAACTGACCATGGTTAGTGAAAAAAAGGATGGCGTCAGTGTAGGAATAACATTGCACGATTGAAAAACGAACTTGCAAAATTTGTGTCACAAACGTTGTACAACAACAACAAACCTGTCTACTGTCAGTGCGTTCGTGTGTTGCCTCGACACCTGTCGTCTGCTATGCTCTTCAATACGATATGGCAACAAGTTAGGGAGGTGAATTAGAATCGAACACAAGTGAGTGCAACAATATCATATGCCGTAGCACGAATACGAAGCAATGGGCGACGCGTCGTGCCCAAGGTCGGAACGTTTCGTGGTGGTCACTTTTAGAAAATAAAAACTATAAATGACATCAAGAAAGGGAGACAGGTTGGTTTTGTTTCATACGGTTTGATGAGTCATCTGCGGAGCCTATAGTTGCCTTCCTACGCTTCTAAACTGCTAAGCCCGTAATGGGGATAAGGAGTTGACATCAAGACCGCTTGGTTGATTCATCGTTGGTCTGACAGGGTATGTGAAATAATAAAATGTGCTTCCTGCAACAATTTTGCACTAGATCACCTTTTGGGGATTCACGGCGCATTATGTATGTGTATGTGCATAACTATAT
>SDVV010016458.1:0-14243 GCA_016164225.1 Gammarus roeselii
GATAATGCAATATGGGTAGATAGATTCTCGACCGTAGGGGCTGCATCAACCCACAATACATACCTAAACTCGTCAATAATCATACTAATAATCCATACTAATCCTATAGATAATATTTACATATGAAATAAATAGATGGGAAACACAGAATCTTGCCTGCAATCCTACCTTCAGGCTGGTACAAACAGGATCATTCGCAGACTAAGGCTGGAAATTGAGTTATAAGACATACCTACCACACTAATCCTATCAAAGAAAATATAGTGATGAATGAACAGATGAGGATTCAGACAAACATACACCGATGAAAAACTGGAGGCAAATACCTCGCTCATCAAATAGGGATCAGTAACCACATCACTATTGATCATTTCCCAAGGACCCACTGAGAGAGAACCTGTCTTCTTCATTCGTATATATGAGTGAAATAATTTGGGCTTAGATTTTATTTGGTCAACAAGAGATTGCTCATACTAGGAGTGACGCCCGTTGGCATAGTTCCGGCATCTAACATTCAATTGATTAAACTCCGCTAGTACATCAGCCGTGAGCAAGTGATTCCGTCCAAAAACTCCTCTCACACGCATGAACTCCCCTCACGCCTCAGACTTCCTCCTCAACAACCAGGCTGGTGCAGATGCCAACCATGGTTGGCGAGGTCTACCCAAACGAACAGGCACATACCTATACACCAGTGCGCAAAGAATTGCTCGCAAATACGAAAAACACTCGTCAACAGTCAGAAAGTCAAATTCGAAATCCCAATCAACCTCTCTGAGATTGTATTAGATTGTACTCTCCTCTACGCTTGAGGAAAGTTGGGTCATTTTCAGGCTGTAATAAAGACAACTCAGAAGTAAAAATATATTGAAATGCTAAAGGGCAATGAACACAGGGGGGGAATTGAGGCAAAACAGATACATCACTCACTTTATCTGTCTCAGTTGATAAAATCAAGACCAGAATATTTCCTGAAGTCAAAGTAGGTTTATTCACCCATTGGGTAAGACCAATTGACTTGAAACTTTCCAGGAACTCATGGTCAGTAGGAGTAACATAATAATCTAGAACATTTTGATTCTATTTAATTGACGAAAGGTTAAAATCACCCAATATGAGAACCTTTTTGCTGTCAAAAAGTCTATCATAGAATGTATCGACCTATAATTTTCCACAACACCGTACGATGGAGGAACGGTGCTGTCAAATGGATTGCCGCCACATTTGGCAGTGGAGTGTCAACTATCAGGTAAATACATACACCATTCTTACGTGACACACCAGCAGTATCGCCTCAAACAACATCATAGCCTGTACATCTGAGTAGAAAGGGAATCATTTCTATTAATCAAAGGGTTCAAATTTATAAAGCTAAAATTAAAAATTAAAAAAGGCATTCATCTGGTACTTTAGGTTAGAATTTATGGAAAGGGACTCTCAATGTTTAAATACTGAGATTTATTGCCCCCCTCTCCCCTTCCTCTCCCAACCACTCTACCTCTCCCACTAGAAGGACCAGAGGCAGCACTGGCTCCAATCACAGAACCACTTAGTGGAGAAAAAGCATCAGGGTCAATCCTAGAGCTCTCCACAGTCCGACTAAACTGTGATTTGCAGAATCGCCTCCATCTCCCAAGGTGGTCTGAATGGCCCCCAAGCCAGAATGGCCATTTCGACAAGGAACACCAACCCCGCCGCCAGCCCCACCACCTCGCCAAGCTGCCCTACGAGATTGCAGCTCCTGCCTCTAGTTAAAAGAGAGATCCCTATGGATGAACACGTGTTCCAGCTCGTGAGACTCCCTCAACCTGCTGACTGATGCGAGCAGGGCAACTCTCTGATCTGAATCAGTAATCCTATCTCTATACAAGCCAGTGTCTCCAATCTGATTCAGACTTCCCAATATATTTCTATCCAAATCAAGAAACCACATTCATCACAGAACAACTATGTGACCTGTGCCAGGCCTCTTCCTCTCAGTCCTCTAACAATACTGGACTCTTTTCTCTTAGGCCGCTCCTGAACTTCGCGGATTTCCAATCTAACTTCTCCGGAGTCAACAGGCTTGGAGATCCCTGCTTGCAGCCGATCCTCTACGATTCTAACAACATAGCAACGATTTAATACCGAACTGTCTGTCACCGAACCAGCAGCAGCCAGCTTCAAGCCATCCTCAATCTTGCAAACTTGAGAAGCAAGCTCACTGATCAACAAGTTCAACTGAGAGTACAACTGGACCTGGCTATCACACATATTAGCAGACTGCCTATTCGAATTTCTCTTCACATGACAACCGCAATAAACGAAACTGCAAGGTGCCATTATCTTCATCAACCAGGCACCTAATGGCTGACTCTGATATACCAATACAAGCCAGAATCGGATGAAAATGCTGGTCACAGGAAATGCACACAACAACAAGATCAAGGGTCTGCCCCCGGCAAAAGAAGCACACCCGAGCAGCACCACCCTCACCCTGCTCGCTCGCCCTCTCAGCAACTGCACCCGCAACAGGCCCAGCAAAACTCGCACCATGCATCTCCTCAGTCCCACCTGTTTGCCTGAGAGAAGATTCCTCCTCCAATAAGCTGCAGCCAGCTTAGTCCGTCTCGACATTAGGTGAGGATGCTCGTGGAAAAGCTGGTTCGGTACTGCTCGCTGCCTCCGCAGGGTTGAAAGGCTGAGGACGAACCCTTTTAGAGTTAATTGGAAGCTCCTCGTTGAACCGCTTGTTGAAGCCCAAAGTGAACTATTACCTCGAACTTACTCAAATCCATCGCTTCAATACGAGGCTTGGAAAAAGTATTCTTCTTTTCATCCAGCACCTCCACAAATGCCCAACATTTTATTGCCTCTTTTGGCTGAATCGTTACATTGCTTGCTGCTTTTCAAGTCTTTACTAATGATGACACCTAGGTCTCTCTCTTCGGTGACAGGTATCAGTTTCTTTCCGGACATTGAATATTCGTGTTTAGGGTTATGGTGACCAATTTGCAAAACTTTACACTTGTCCACATTGAATTGCATTCGCCACTTTTCAGACCATTCAACAATTTTGTTCATGTCTAATTGGATCTGATCACAATCGAGTTTGGTTTGCACTTTGCCTCTCAGCTTGGCATCGTCTGCAAACTTACTAATGTTCGAGAGTATGTCGCTGGACCTACTACAAACCCTTGGGGCACGCCGATTGTAACTTTACCCCAATCGGAGGACGCTCCATCAAGTACGACTCGCTGCCGATGCTGTGCAACTTACTAACCAAGCGCTTGTTCGGAACTTTGTCGACAGCCTTTTGCAAATCAAGGTAAATGATGTCGATCGGAGATTTCGCGTCGTGAAATTTAATTATATTCTTGAAAAAAAAAGCAGCAGGTTTGTAGGACAAGAACGATTGCGTCTGAAGCCATGCTGAAAATTGCCTATTAACTGATTTAATTCTAGGAATTCCGCAATTTTATTCGCGATCAAACTTTCCACCAATTTACCTATGACTGAGGGGAGGCTAGTTAGACGGTAATTTCCGGGACACTTTTTGTACCTTTTCATTAAAATTTGGCTGACGTTGGCTTCTATCCATTGAGAGGGGCAGGTGCCATTTGTGAGAGATTGGGTGAAAATGTTTGCTAAATGTTCGGCAATTTCGTTCATAGTCTCTATCAGTATTCTGGGATGAACTAGGCCTGGACCGGGAGATTTTGTAATTTTCAATTTTGCTATATATTTAATAACTTCGGCAGGGGGTAAGGTCACTGTGCTGAGGACTTTGATTTGTATTTGCGCTATTATATCCCCTGTATTATGAATATCTGTATTCGCTAACGTAAATACAGAACAGAAAAATTGGTTAAGCAGGACACTTATTTTAGTGTCGTCAGTTTCTAGCTCACAGATACCATTTTTTTTACTCGATATATAACTGAAAAATTGTTTCGGATTAGTTTTGGCGTTGGCCGCAATTTCATTTTCGTAATATTTTTTCTTTCGTTTCTGGACGGTCTTAAAATTCTGTTTGCTGATTTTGTATTATTTTTTTGCAGCATCGCCGTGTGGGTGCCTCTGTTTATTCGAGTGCTTTGCTTTCTTTTGTGACTGAAGGCGCTAAAATTCTTCTTTCCAGTACTTAGGCTGATTGACTGCTGTTCGCCTGATTTTGCGAGGGACATGGTCATTTTCAATATTTTGAAGTGCACTCAAAAAATTGCTAAGCGATTGATTGACATCTTGTCCGAGAGTTATATTTGCTGACGCCATGGCCTCTCTTAAATTATCAAAATTAGCTAGTCTAAAATTAGTGACTTTTTCTCAGTTAATTGACGTTGTCAACTCAAGCTCAATCATATGACGGATACAGTTATGGTCGCTATTTCCGAGGGTTTCGCCCACCTCGACATTCGTGACATGAGAGTCGCTTGCACTAAATATAAGATCAAGAATATTGTTACCTCTTGTGGGTGTCTTTACCATTTGGGTCATAAACTTATCGTCAGCAAAATCAAGCAGGCGTTTGCCAGTGGCCGTACATTCTTCTGTTTCCCAATCGATGTCGGGAATATTGATGTCTCCAAGTACTATACTGTTTTGTGTTCTGACCACATCGACGAGGGTGTTGTAAAGATCGATATCATCTGCGACAATGGTCTTGGGAGGACGTTAAACTAGTGTGATTTGACACTTTGTATGTTTACCGACTACTTGAATTAAAACCATGTCGTGTCTGCTGCTTGGAATAGATACTTCTATTATTTGTTGCGTATTTTTCACGAGAAACAGTACTCCTCCACACTCACGGCCTAGTTTATCTTTGTGAAATAGGGAAAAACCCGGGAGAGTGAATTTGTCCAGATAATTTCTGGTACTCGATTTCATCCACGATTCTGCGATGGCTAATATGTCGATCTCATCGTTAATTGCGAGAATTCCCTATTCGTCGATTTTGTCTCGGAGACTTCTAGCGTTTACAAAGTAACATTTGAGAGTATTTTGGCTCGGAATCCTGCCAAAAACTCTTTGGTTGCGAGCGGGGGCTGCTGTGTTACTTCGATGGACATTTTTGTTGGTGGTGAATCTATTTTTGTTGGCTGTTCCTCTATCGTTACTGCTGGGTCCGTGATTGCTACTTGCTCGGGCGGCGGTCGTTGACTCATTCCGTTGGGCAGTAATGGCGGAGTCTTGTGTTGGGCGTCGAAAATGTGTTTTGATTTAATTTCGGTGACGAGGCCAGCACCTATATTCTGAAGGATGCTTTCGAGGGTATCAAGCTCAGACATGTTTTTGCGTGCCTTGTTGGTGATTCTATCGAAATCAAAGCTTGTGAGCTTTTGAGGAATGAGATTTGTCGTTTTTTGAAGAATGTTGCTATGCGATTGTTTCGAAATATCATCTTGCTCAATTTGTATCTACTTTGGTCTGTATGGGGCAGGATGCCAGTGACATGAATGTTCGAGTGCGATCTTTTGACGTTTGTTAGCATGGTTTTATACCTTACCCATATTTTTTCTGTCTGCGCCACCACGTCTTTAGCCCCGACTTGTAGTCTGATCGGTTTAGAAGAAGGTATGTTTTTCTTATTGATTATTCCTTAAATATCGTCAATTTTCAAGCTTGGTTTACCGAGAATTTTTAGTGGGACTCTCTCTTTTCGCTGATTCGGTTTGATGGAGGTGACATTGTAATCGCCAATCACAATAATTTCCTCTGTGTATTGAGAGTCCATTTCATCGGGCAATAAACCGAAACGGTTGCTTGTATCAGTTCGGGTGTGTCAGGACTGTCGCCCGACCTGTGATGCTTTGCCACTGACTGCCTGCCGCCTGTTTACTACAGTTGTGTAGAGTGTCTCAGCAATGCTGACCTTTTTTTCTATCGATTTGATACGATTGTTGGTCTCTGAATCTAGAGCTGTGAGTAACTTTGCCAATTCTGAGTCTAAGTGCACTTGGAGTTAATTTACACGATCCAGGGTAGTTTTAGCAATTGCTTTTGTTGCTTCTATTTCGCTGTTGATCATATCTTTGAGTTCGCGAATTGTTTCTGTACGCTTTCCAGTTCTAATTTTACTTCAAAATGACCTACAGATGTTTTTTCGGGTGATTTATGTATGACCTACAGTATGAGTGTCTTCGGGTGATTTATGTATGACCTACCGTATGTATGAGTCTAACTTGAGATGAAAAACTAAACTAAACTTAGGCTAAAATTAAATTATTTTTACCAAACTAAAAAAACATTATCATGCTGTATGAATTATTTATGTGATACTTGTATTGTTGTACGTGTACTTTACAGTATTATTTTACAGTTACTTTACATAGACAGATGTCAGACGCCAATTCCATTTCTTTTTGTTCATTCCTTAAATGTTTTTTTTAACGCAATTGGTGCAAAACTTCAGAATTTTGATATGTATGATTTTATTTTGTTATATTGATAAGGTTGTTTTAGTATTTTACACTGAAAAAGTAACTTACATGAAATATGCACAGTTGAAATTGAGAAAGGTAACAGGCTGGTCCTTGTATAGGGCGCCTGCGGTGAAGGGTAGACCTCCCGCTGAGACGAGAGGGGAATGCAGTCGCCGGTGAGGGTAGGGGAGCCCTCTACGACACTCAGCTGCACCACTTCTAGCTTGTTTTCAATATCGATTTCAAACAGTTAACAGTTTGATGATGATAGTAAGTATGAATGGGGTGATAGTAGCATGGGCGTACAACGGTGATGAATTTACGGGTACGAATTAAAATAATAAACTTGCGATATAAAACAAGTGATAACGTAGTTATCCCAAACGCAGTATTCATACATATTTATTTTTCCGGGGACTGATATGTACGATTCTAAACGGATCTAAATCGAAATTTAAGGAGACGGATCTGAACGACGCAAAGTTACTTCCTACTCAGGATTAAGATGAATGCAATGCAAAGCAACTCAATCATAGCAGCTCCCTTCTGCTGATTAAAAATGGTTTTACTTGACCGACTGAAAAGAGCTCCGTAGGTGCGGCAGTCTATACCGCTTTCCTCAAGCCAATGGGTTCAGGATTCACATCCCACCGTCGGTCTATCAGCACCTAAAGTCAAAATTATAGGGAGGATAGGAAAGACTTAGATGTTACAGCCTAGCGTAGAGGAATCTGGCGACCCTACGAGGGGAAGGAAACTGCCTACCTAAGCCTAGCCGGAGAGAGTTAACCGTCCTGGTGCGAGGATCTGCGCAAATGCGTTCGCTACGAAAGTTGACGCAGAAGTCTGGCTAACAGTAATAACGTAAACACCTTTGAAAACCGCCTCGACAAAAAATGGGAGACTAATCCACCCCTTTACTAAGAAAATGTGACGTTAGGTTTATTGCCGCCAAGTTAGCAACAACCTCCGTTGGAGCTCCGTTGCCGCCAAGTTAGCAACAACCTCCGTTGGAGCTTTCAGCATCCGGCAGCTCATGAACAATGGGAACCTAATCAAGGCTGGACTTTTCAGCACGTCCCATCCCTATTTCTACTACTTCTACTACTACTTTTCCAGTCAGGCCTCTACAGCTTATCCGGTTAGATCTCCACAGCTGATCCAGTCATGTCACTACAGCTTTCCTAGTTTGGTCTATACAGCTTATCTAGTCTGATATCTACAGCTTATCTAGTCTGATCTCTTCAGCTTATCTAGTCCGGTCTCTACAGATTATCTAATCCAATCTCTACAGCTTTTCTAGTCTGGTCTCTACAGCGTATCTAGTCCGGTCTCTACAGCGTATCTAGTCCGGTCTCTACAGCTTATCTAGTCCGGTCTCTACAGCTTATCTAGTCCGGTCTTTACAGCTTATCTTGTCTGGTCTCATAATTCTCCCGTATCAATTTGCATTGGTAAATGTGCGTTTAGGTTTGGTAACTCTCTTGTTCATAAGCACTGCCGCAATACCCTTCGTTTCGTATAATTAAATTGATTTTGAATTGTATCCTGTATTTTATAAGCATCTTAAAGACTGTAATTGGATAAGCGCCTCGCAAACAACCTTTCTATATCCCACCGCAATTCGTGACGGCTAGTATTAGTTCATAAATATTTTCTCATCAATCGAGTTATAAAATGATGATGTCAAAAAACTGCATAATGTTCTTTTCCAAAAGCAAACAAAGCGTGATGTTCTCATCGCAACCATTTGACTTTGGAAACAACAAATGGAAAGAAATAGCAAAGAAAGCGACCGAGTCGAAAAGTGTCAAAAACGTACCTTTGTGGTGTGGGCAGGAGAGGGCAATATGTATGGAAATGGAATGCTTTGCGCGCGACGAAATAGGAATATACAATAAGATCCGTCTGTATCATTTCTGGCGCACGGCATGTCCATGTAAACAAATATAGGTTGCACTTTTGTCTCTCAACTTATATCAAATAGATGATTCGATGGTATATTTTACTTCTTTGCATTACGTATTTGTCGTTCACATGCAGGAACCGATCCACTTGTGCTATTAATTAGTATGTGTTCGATTGTATACCTATTATCCTTTATGAAGAGTTTCGTTAAATACGTTGAAAAGCATTTAATTGACGTAGGGCATCTTCAATACAACCCTGAACGGCTTCCGGACGAGGGTGACATCTTGGTTTGGCAGAGGGAGATCTGTTTCTTCAGTAAATACCAAGAGTTGCTCGGTCCTGACTACATTAGAATTACTTTCAAAATCTTTTGATATTTCCATCACACAGGCATATTTGACAAAAAAAACTGCGAACCGATGAAAATCAGATGGCTTCATCGCAAGAATGAATTCACACTGGTGTTATTTTTCATCGGTATTAGGGATCCGTGTGCATGGTCCCTTGGTTCAAACCCACAAGTCTATCTCAAGAACATTTGTTAGAATCTCGGGTAGAGGGTTGGAGGCTATCGAGTTAGAGGAACGAGTGTCAGGAGGATGATGGGCGCGAGGGGTTATTACTAGCTATGGCGGCCATTGAGAAGGAGAATGAGCAGTCAGAAATTGAAGTAATGTTAGAAATAACATTTTTGCGCACTCATATGCTCGTGCAGTAGAGAAGACATGTACGACTTTGAACTCTTGTTGTCCAAGGTTCGATGGTCAGTCAACAATACAGAAGAGGAAAGTAATTTGAACGCATCGAAGATATCCAATATTCCCATCACAGTAGCGGCGAACAGGAATTACTTCCACCTCGTTTCATGGCAGTCTTGAGCAAAGACGCTATAACCTGGTTTGCATGGATAGAAATCAATGGTTTGCACTTCCTAGTGTCTAAATCAGTAGTGAATGCTTTCATGAGCGAGAGCTTGCTTAAGACTGTTCTCCCCACCGCCGTGCAATTCAATTTAACAATGTTAATGAACGATTTTCATCTCTCAGAGCAAACAAATCCCCCGAACGTCATGGCTGCCATGTCGGCGCATTGTTTAGTGTTTCCGTCGTTAATGAGACGGTAGTAAACACAGCAAATAAAGGTCCTTTATTATTCCCTCCTAAACACATTCGCTAACAGGCAGTGTTCGGCCCTGTTAGGGATACTTTCTTATTCCCACCTTTCGATTCTTCCTGTGCAATCCGTGAAACATGGCCAAGATCCGCCAGCGGTGTCTGGAATGCTTCCGAATGTTTTATTTGTCTACATTTGCCTAGTTTTGGTGGGTAAACAATCACGTGTTACGAGCAAACCGTTCTAATTGGAAGGCTACAGTAAACAGCTGAATTGATCTTTCATTTATTGTGTTGGAACAAACATCAAGGCATGGACATAAAACCTGGCAATTAAGGACATTGAATACATTGTGGAATTATGAACATAGTTAGAGGAAAACAAGGGCAAGGCTCGGTTGTATATCGAATACGCAAAGCTTCAAACATTATGAAATTATATTTGTTTTGATATAACAGAATATTACATGCATTACACTAGCACCGGAACGTGTTTGGGCACAACCGGACTAGAGCCTAAAATGTCGTGGGATATAATAATTAAGATTTACTTAATACTGATCTGCTGCTACAGACTGAGTGACGCCATCTGCTCCTGTCCGAGGAAATACTGATCTGCTGCTACAGACTGAGTGACGCCATCTGCTCCTGTCCGAGGAAATACTGATCTGCTGCTACAGACTGAGTGACGCCATCTGCTCCTGTCCGAGGAAATATTACTCACAGTTTCGTATGGCAGGCCTGCCCGGATTATTTAATTTAGAAACTCATATAATGTAGATTAAATAACGTTTTTGATCTAAGCAATAATATCATAAAAACCTTCATAAGCCCATGGTACCCAAACTCGTTGTCACACTCATTCATCGGAGCAGCTTTAATGGTATAGCGCTTTGAAAGGTATCATAGGCGTTATTCGAGACCAACAATGAAATCCTTTCATGTGAAACTACACGAGATCTGCCCTTTGTCATAGTGCTGATCTCAAAGCTGCATAAGATACTGCTCTTTGACAAATCGCTAATCCTTGAATCTGGCGAGTAACGTTATCTCGACTCCGAGTGCAGCACCAGATGCACGGGGTAAAAATAATTGTTTCAGCTTATTGCCATACATTGCGAAAAGGTACAGCTATGCAGGTCGTCTACCTTTAATATGGTGGATATACCAAACAATGGATCTGTTTGAGGCAAGTCATTCTCCATGGTTATTATTCCTAGGATCTTTCTCTATGTAGAAAGATAATTCGATTGAGATGGGAATTACACTAAATTCAAAAACATGAGGTATGATATACTGGACTGAACTACATATTATTCGTTACTTATTTCCGTGACATGTAATCTGAGTTGATACAATATTCATATTCGTCTAGCCAGCTTGTTAAATACATTGTCGATATGATATCACAAATTTAGGTGAACCTTCAACAGTGACACCCAACATTTTCCTCCTAGGACAAAGTTTACGTGAACACCGCTGATACATATTTCAGTTCTGTTTAATATCATGGAAGCGAGTTGTGAACAAGAACATGAATGTTTTGCTAACGTTGACTGAGTCTGTTATTGAGTGTTCACGATAGAATTCAAGCTCATGATTTGTTTGTGCAATTAAATTTTGAATTGCCTCTATTTTTTTGAGACAGTGTTAAATCGTCGGCAAGAAAAATAATGGATTTATGAGTCAAAGCTCCCTTCTGCCGTATCCAGAGCAAGCGGAAGTAATTGATCGGTAAGGGGCTATGTGATATTGCAACCGTCCAGCTGGTCGCAGTTGGCTATGATTGATCTGTTTGATTCAAACTAAAAAAAAATGCAGTTAAGCATGCACACTGATACCGACTCGCACTCACAGAGATCAGGACTTCTATGCTGTGTAGTTATGCCCTTCAATTATATCACATATGTTGAAAACTTGTTCAATTCGTCCGTTATTGTGTACCAACATTAAATTGAATAGCATGTACACATCCTTTATCAGCATTCTGAATTGAACCATACATCAACTTCGGACCTTATGAAAAAAAATTGGTAACCCTGTATCTACTTAGGTATCTTCTATCAAATTGTCCTTTTCCTTCCTCTGTCCTTAGTCTACCCACGTACTCCCCCCAACCTATTCGCATGACTTGCGGTCCACGCACCAAGACTGTGACAATTACACCACTTTCCATTGAAGCGATGACTCACTAATTGACGCCCTATTCATATAACAAGGAAAAGGCTCGTTGAGCCCTTCCTGTCATAATTATCTATAAGTAAACACCACAGGCAGCTCATTTTTGACCATGACGCACAAACAGCTCATTTCTGACCATGACGCGCGAACGGCCCATTTCTGACCATGACGCGCGAACAGCCCATTTCTGACCATGAAGCGCGAACGGCCCATTTCTGAACATGACGCGTGAACGGCCCATTTCTGACCATGACGCGCGAACAGCCCATTTCTGACCATGACGCGCGAACAGCCCATTTCTGACCATGACGCGCGAACAGCCCATTTCTGACCATGACGCGCGAACAGCCCATTTCTGAACATGACGCGTGAACGGCCCATTTCTGACCATGACGCGCGAACGGCCCATTTCTGACCATGACGCGCGAACAGCCCATTTCTGACCATGACGCGCGTACGGCCCATTTCTGCTGACACTCTAGTTCAGTTTGCACTTTTTTCCTATCCTAGTATCATCTGCAAACTTGTTTATGTTTGAGAGTACATTGCTATCTAGATCGTTCATTAATATTATAAAGAGAACTGGACCTGACACGGATCCTTGAGGCACGCTGCTTTTGACACTACCCCTGGTGAAGGAAGTTCCGTTAAGTACAACTCGCTTTCGTCTATTCATAAGCCAGCATTTCATCTAGTTGATAAGCTCGCCTCGAATTCAGATGCTGTGCAATGATATCGATGGGATATTTTGTACAGTGGATTTCAATTATATTCATGAAAAAAAGGAGCAGGTTCGTAATTCAGGATTGGGTGTCGCCAATCAATTTGATTGATTCTAAGAATTCTGATATTTTATCCGTTATCAAAGTATCCGTCAATTTGTCTATTTATTAATAGCGTAGGTGAGACTAGTTGGAAGGTAATTGCCGGTACACTTTTTGTACTCTTTTTTAAAAAATTGGGGTAACATTGGGGCAGGTGTCATTTGTGAGAGATTGGGTGGAAATGTTTGATAACTGTTAGGCGATTTCGTTTCGAGTCTCTTATAGAGTTCTGGAATGAACTTGGTCTGTACATAGAGATTTTGTGACTTTCAATTTGTCTATATATTTAATAACTTTGTGGTGGAAAAGTTCACGATGCAGAGGGCTCCACTTTATCTTCCCTCTATGATATCCTCAGTATTAGGAATATCTTGATTCTCTAACGTAAATAAAGAACAAAAGTATTCATTATGTAGGACACTCATTTTGGTGTCGTAAGATTCTATCTCACCAGCATCGTTCTCGAGAGGATCAATTACAGATCTTGATTTTTTTGCTTGAAATATAACTGAAAAATTGTTTCGGATTAGTTTTGGCATTGGCGGGAATTTCATTTTCATAATCTTTCTTCTCGCGTTTCTGGACCTTCTTTAGATCTCTTCTGCTGATAATGTATCCATTTTTCGCTACGTCGTCATGTGGATGTTCTGCTCAATCGAGTGCTTTGCTTTTTTTCGTGACTGAAGCGACTGCAATTCTTCTTTCGAGTACTTGGGCTTATTGACTGCTGTTCGTCTGCTTTTGCTCTGGATATGCTCACATTCGATATTTTGAAGTGCAGTCAAGAATGTGTTAAGCGATTGATTGACATGTTGTCCGAGGGTTATATTTGCTGACGCTATTTACTCTTAAGCCATCAAAGTTAGCTAATCTGAAGTTATGGACTTTTTTACAGTTTGTTGACGTTTTGTCGTTTTCAACTCGAGCTCTATCAAAAAACGGATACATTTGGGGTCGTTAATTCGACGTTCGCGACATGAGAGTCGCTTGCACTAAATAGGAGATCAAGAATATTGCTACCTCCTATAGGTGTCCTCACCATTTGGGGCATAAACTTGTCGTGTCTGTTGTTTGTAATAGTGACTTCCAATAAATGCAAAGTGTTATACCTGTTTGAACTTGTACGTGCAGAAACTCTTGAATTGTAATTTACTTCTGCTATGCAATTTACCGTGTCACCTATTTGTGTTTCAAAATTTCATCTATAGATGCTTTCATTTTGTAAATATATACTTTTTATCTCGCCTCACATGCTCAAATTTCCAATTATCTTGTTCACGTAGAAATACGTCTATTTAGTGTACCCATCGATTATGACTCATTGAAATATTTCTTTCCTGTGTGCATATGTTAATAAGTGTTTCTAACTATGCAGTTAGTTTCAATTTGGTGCCATCGTACGCCAAACAATGTGTGAGTAATGTAATAGACAACCTCATGTCGGACATTTGCTGCTCTCAAGCTAAGTAAATGACAGCTGAAACAGTAAATAGTCATGATAAAGTAAACGTCGGTGATCAAACTCCCTCTGCTTATTTTTCTTGAAATTAATAGTCTAATGTAATGCTTGCATCTGTCTCCACATATTAAAAAGTGGAGAGTAGAGGATGTTCTCCAACATGTCCATCGGTTGGTCCTTACTCTCCAACCCTAGTGTTAAGTTAATATTAAATTCACCCAGGTAGCAAATGTTGTCTTCAGAACAGCTCACGCTGACGAAGACTTGGTACGCATCATCTGTGTATTCTAATATTTCTGTTATTCTGTCAACATGTCATTATACCAAAATAAATTTTAAATCCTTTTAAATC
>SDVV010016459.1:0-14243 GCA_016164225.1 Gammarus roeselii
AGGGACCTCCACGTGTAACTTAAGCTAAGGGTTAACAGGCCTAAGGCCTACACTGTTTCTAGGACACACACTACGCACCTCTCGATGGTAATGTTCGGTTAGCCAAGTTTATAAATATGTGCCAGAGGAGGCCGATCATAACATATCGGTATCTGCCTGGGTCCCTATTTCGTTGATTGCTTGCTCTCCATTTGATGACGTCAACAGCAATATAGCGGAGCAAGATCCGTTTGATGATGCACAGCAGCGTGGCTGAGCAAGACCCGTTTGGTAATGCACAGCAACGTGGCGGAGCAAGATCCGTTGATGATGCACAGCAGCGTGGCTGAGCAAGATTCGTTTAATGATGCACAGCAGCGTGGCTGAGCAATATTCGTTTGGTGATGCACATCAGCGTGGCTGAGCAAGATTCGTTTGGTGATGCACAACAACGTGGTGGAGCAAGATCCGTTTGATGATGCACAGCAGCGTGGCTGAGCAAGGCCCGTTTGGTAATGCACAGCAGCGTGGCTGAGCAAGATTCGTTTGGTGATGCACAGCAACGTGGCGGAGCAAGATCCGATTGATGATGCACACCAGCGTGGCTGAGCAAGATCTGTTCGGTGATGCACAGCAACGTGGCGGAACATGAATTGTTGGATGATGCACAGCAATATAGCGAAGCAAGATCAGTTTGGTGATGCACAGCAACGTAACGAAGCAAGATGAATTTGGCGATGCACAGCAACGTGACAAAAGAAGATCCGTTTGGTGATGCGCAGCAACGTGGCGGAGCAAGATCCGTTTGGTGATGCACAGCAACGTGACGAAGCAAGATCCATTCGGTGATGCACAGCAACGTGTCAGAGTAAGATCTGTTTGGTGATGCATATCTTCCGGCTTATGAATGCTCCGTGTCAGCTGAATTCCTTATCAGATTAGAGCGCCTGATATCCGCGTCGCCAACACTTGCTCGTCTCTATCGTTCCCTATCGGTGGCTGTCTCACTCAAGGCTGTTGAGTCTGTAAACAACTTAGTCCAGTCAGTCTTGATGCAGGTGGTCTGACACGCAGATATACTTTCAACGACAGCATTATTCTGTCCAACTTCACGCGTCAACCTCTGCAAAGGTACACTTCAAACCAGTTATAAAAAGCTGAAGAATAACTTAGTTGTGGTTATTTTGTGATCGATTATCTGCTGATTGTGCGAACGTGGCATAACTCTTCAATCGACCCTGTTATCTAAAACCCATTTGTCGAGGTGAAACTTTTGATCTATCAAAGGTGAATCATGTGTGTTGGTCCATCAATGATTTACGACGTTGCTTTTACTGTGAGATCACGGTTGCGTTGTTATTTAACCAAACAGCATCATTATCGGCCCTCTCGAAATATTTTATCAACTTCGCCAAGCAATCGTTAATGATAAACTATCAACGGCAGAGGAAAATCATCGTCCCGTCTAGTCTAGGGCATATCATGTAAAACATTGTTAGAAGTTCTATTCGAAATGTTTAAGTATATTTTGATTTTGTAGTATAAGACTAGCTATACTGTACAGTTGCTCGATATACGTAGACTAACGCGGATGGTCGCACTTCTAACGTGACAAGTGACCGCAACTTTCCTACGCTCTATTCCTGCACGACTGACTCAGTCGGTGGCCTCTAGACTGCGGCTGATCACTGATGTTTGGTATTAAAACTACACAAAAACACCTTTCATTCACATTCAACAGAAAATTTTGTGTATTCTCAGACGTATAAAAACGGAACCGTGTGCTCCGAGTACATCTGATTTCTCCGTGTTATTATTGTTTATCTTGGACACATAGTAACAGTAACTTGATCCATGTGTAGTGTGAACACTGAATTTCGAATAAGAAATTAACTCTTGTGTCCCACCCAAACGACGGCACGCCTCATGAAGGCAGTGTATTTATTACAGACATCCAAGGTGAGTTGAGCGCTGTTGTGGTAAGAGACAATTTTCGGGCTGGCAGTATATGTAAGACGAAGGTGCGTTCGAGATGACGTCACATAGCTTGGACTAGTTGCCTCTGGGGGTGTAGAATAGCGTTGTAGTCGTGATACAGCTTATAGTAACGTGGGGCAGCTCCACCAGCTGCCCTTTCGCGCTCTACGTTGGAGGAGCTCACTAAGTGGGCCTAAAAACATCAGTGCTTTTGTTGCTGTCGAAACATGAATGGTGTCGTAACCCGAGCAAAATCTGAAATGTATATCAATTACTTGAAGTGGTATTCAGTAGCACTGCCTATTCCATTCATTTTAACACACCATATTCACTTTTTTTTTCCTATTTATTGTTCCAAGTCTATAAACCTTGCATAAACTTATAACAATCGATCGAAGTCTTATCCTTTTATGTGTTGAAAGCCACTCATCGGAACATTAAAACATTCAAGCAGGTGTGATCACACTTGTGCTCATAGTCATAATTAACAGCCGTTGCTGCGTTCGCGCCCTCCCGGGGAGCCAATAAAGACTCACGTCAGAGCTCCGGTGAAGAAGGACCCCTTAATCTAATTTAACCCGTTTCTGCCTTCGTTAACAAACGTCCAAATCTTCTAAGTTACCTTGTTAACTATCTCTAATCTCCGCAAAAATATGGATTTTCGAATTCATTCACGATATTTTTCCGTTTAAGAAGTTCTAAAATAGCCAGGGTGTTAGAAGTCCTTGTAGCCGGGGCGTAAGAATCTTGCTACCGTATCCACCGCGTATCGTAGAAGGCGACTGTAAGGGCGCCCCGTAGCCAGGAGCAGAATCGTGCTACCGTAACCCCTACGTGTCTTAAAAGACGACTTAAAGGGGCAGGGCGAAGGGGCTAAGAATCCTTTTATCTGCAAGACCCTTCCTCAAAGATGGCAAGACGAGCGGGGGGAGGAGAGGCTCAGGTCTCACCAAACCCTATTGTTAGGGTCGCTGAATGTGCGTGGCTGTAGTACGAATGAGGTAAAGAGGAGAGAGATTGGTGAGACGTTTCTGGGGAGGAAGTTTGATGTCTTGGCGCTGAGTGAGACGAAATTGAGAGGTATGGGCGAATGTGAGTTAGGTGTGGTAAGTGGAAGAAAGTTTGATGTGGAGAAATTTTGGGCACGAGAAGGTGTGGTCTTTATATTGAGTGATCCGTTGGCTAGTAGCGTTACCTTCGTGCCCTACGGGGGAGCCTATTATGACTCGCGTTGAGGCTCTGGTGGAAATGAGGCCCAAATCAATCAATCAATCAGTAGCGTTACCGAATGGAAGGAGATGTCCTGAAGATTGATGTGGGTGAAGGTTAACTTAGGCTATGAAAGACGGGCATTTGTGAGTGCTTACGGACCTGGCAGCGAGAGAAGTGAAGAGGAGAGGGAGCAATTCTGGACTGACCTGAGTGAGTGTTATTGAGAGTTTTGGAGGTAATTTCAATGTAGTTGTACTGGGTGTCCTTAATGCGAGAGCTGGAGATGTAGTGGTGGAGAATGTGATAGGAAGGTATGGCGTTCCCGGTAGAAATGGCAGTGGAGAAAACCTGATAGGTCTGTGTATGGAGAGTTGGTGGTCGAGAACAGTTTGTTCAAGAAGCGAGGTATCCACAAGTACACATAGGTAAGGATGGCCCGTGATGCAGTGGTGGAGATTGCGCGGATGGATTTTGTGCTGATTTCGAGGAAAGTGGTGGGGAGGCTGTTGGATGTGCGGGTGTTGAGAGGGGAGGGTGAAAGAGTGTCTAACCATCTGCTGGTGGAAGGTAGATTAAGAGTGGAGCAGAAATGGAAGGGCAAAAAACGAGAGGGAGGAGGAAGAGAGGTAGTGAAAGTGTGTGGACTGAATGTGAGGAGTAGATCCGAGGAGTTTCAGCAGGCGTTGAGTTGTGAATATGACAACGTGAGAGCACAGCACCTGAGAGATATGGAGAAAGAACGGGAGACGTTGTGGGCGAGTGCCGAAGGAAGGGCTGCGAGTGGTGGAACGAGGAGGTCAAACTGGCTGTGGCACGGAAAAGTGAAGCGTTTGAGGAGTGGTTGCATGAGAAGTCGGTGACGGAGAGGAGACGCGGGTGGTGAGGAGAACCAAAAGGGACGCTGATGCCAGGTGAGGCAGACGGTTGTGCCAGAATTTTGAGGAGAACAAAAGATGTTCTGGAAAAAGGTGAACAGGGTGAGAAAGGGAGAGACCGGAAAGAAGGAAGTGGTGAAAGATGAAAACGGCCAGTTGTTGTTGGAAAGTGGTGATGGACGGAAGAGGTGGGCCGAGTATTTTGATGAGTTGTTGAATGTCGAGGATGACAAAGAGGCTGACATTGTTGCTGTGGGTGGTGGTGCTCGAATGCCACTTTTGGGAGAAACATATCCCAGTTTTGGGAGAAGGGTATCCCAGGCTCACCCGCCTTCTCGCGGTGTCTTCATTAACCACCAAATTTTATTTGTCCCTTTGTTTAAATATATTTTGATTTGAATGATCCCTTTCAGTTTGTATCTACACCCCCTCCCTTGATGTACAAAGAGGTGAGCCCCCCACTGACATCGGGGCTTGTGAACTTAGAATCGAAACCAATTGAAAATGAAAAAGTATCAAAAAAATGGAAAAAAAGACTCAAACAAAAATCTTCACAAAAAAAAATAAAGATTAATTTTAAGCGTAAATTTAAGGATTAAGTTAAGGGTATGTATTCGTATATACAATAGAAATACATGTAAAGAAAGCCCCACCTTCAGTACCTAGAACCCCGGGTAGAAGCCGTGGATTAAACAATGGGCAAGACCAGGCTCTATCGGAGAGGGGCTGACAGCCCCTCTGGAGCATCATACTCCAACCCATCAGCGGAAGCGAACGTCGAACCTCTCAGCAGTTCCCCATCGACAGAAGACCTGACCCAGGTTGGGGTCGATGACTCCAATGACCGCTTCTTGAAGCTGAACGCGAATATGATCGGAATGCAGAATGCCCTAGGCAAGATAAGCAAGATGATGGGCCTTCCCGAGCTGGAGACTGGAGGAATGCTCAGCGCCATCCAGTAAATCGGTGAACGCCTCACTAAACTCGAGAACCTTTTTGCAACTATGAGCACCCGACTGGATGAGCTGATGAAGAGGATAGAGGCCAGGGAACCCGTAAACTGTCCGTGTGCTTCCGCCTCTAACCTCTCTGATAGCATCGCTCTCCTCCCAGCCGAAACTCGTAATGCCCGAACACCAAGAAACGTACTAAAGAGGAGACAATACACTCGATTTGTTGACCACAATTTGTTCAACAACGGCCCCAATTTCCCCGAACACTTGGAAATGACATTCGATGTCAATGACAGACCAAATATTTGCCCATATAAACTACAAGAAGGACTGGGCTCCATGACTGGCCGTCCAATTCTCAACATCACCGCCAGAATTGACGACAGCTTCACCATTAAAGTAGACACAAAGCTTCAAAGTGATACTATACTCTCGAAAAACAGAATATGCAAAAAGTCTTGCAAAATCATACCACTCCCAACTTTTTCCATGAGTTCAGGCCTGATTTACGTCGAGGGTCTCCCGTGTGATGAAGCCGACGAATTCATCACCGGACTCGACCAACACGAGGAATGTGTAATCGAAGCGAAAATCGCACCATGAAGAAACACCACCACGGCCCTTTTGCTTGAATTCAATTGCCCCACTCCATCTAACTACATAGACATGCCTTTCTCTGACGACAAAACCAAGGTTACACTCTTCGAAAGACGTCCGATGCGATGCTATAAATGCCAGAAATACGGACACACGAGCAGAGATTGTCAC
Organism: Gammarus roeselii; assembly: GCA_016164225.1. Taxonomy (NCBI): domain Eukaryota; kingdom Metazoa; phylum Arthropoda; class Malacostraca; order Amphipoda; family Gammaridae; genus Gammarus; species Gammarus roeselii. Next base: position 5,765 of record SDVV010016459.1, read on the forward strand.
GGTAAGCAAAGATGCTCACACTGCTCTCAGGACGACCACGATAAACAGGAGGATTCCTTGTCGTGCCCATCCGTAGAATCTCACGGTTTTTACTGCAAAGTAAATGGCCACCCTACGGGACAAGACTGAGGAACGGCCACCCAGGACAAGACTGAGAGGGAGATCCTGCAATGCCAAACTGAGCACAAAGTTGGGCGACGAGAGGCTGCAGCCGCGATTCGCTCCCCCCAGGCTGACCCTCCCACCCAGGAGAGAAGATCAGCATCATTTCCTACCCACTTCCTCATAACACTTGTAGATAGCGGTGCAGACGAAGTTGCTCCCTCAATAAACCCATTCGCTATGATGAACTCACTTTTCAAGCAACTGGTAGGCAGACCGATAAACATAAACTGACAGGGCCAGAAGTATCTGGCCCACGTCGTGCAAATCGATCAAAGTAACGCTATACAAAAAATTAACAAAATAGACAAACACGAAGTGACTATCGAAATACATCTGTTCTTCAATGCTACAAGACGAATTATATACACTTCCAACTACACTTCTAAAACTGACCCAAGTGCTTTTGCAGCAGGTTTAGCAACGGATTACGGAGTCACCAACGTTCCCCTAGCAGAATGAATCAAGCAACGAAATATCCACACCACCGCATATCAAATCACTTTCACAAGACGTGACCCAGTAATTCCGGTCGAACAGGGAAAAACTAAAACTTACCCAGTGGCGACATGGCCTGCAATGTGCAAACAATTCCTGGAATACGGCCACAAAAAATACTGCCAGCCATACATACCCCAACGCTGTAAGAGGTGCGCCGGCGAGCATGACCGTAAGGACTGCACAGCCCGCCAACCTAACTGCTACCACTGCTCATGCCTCCATGAAGTAGGTGACCGCGACTGCCTAATGCAGATGTACCAAAAAGCCATGACAATCATACAAAATGACCGCAGAGTCACACGAAAACAAGCCATCCAAATCTTTTACGACGAAACCCTAACTGCGTAATTTAAATTACGCCAAAGTAGTTAAATTTACAACTAAGTCTACCCCACCAGACGACACTCACGTACCGTCAACACAAACTATTACCATGACATGGGGTGGATGGATGATCATTCATTTTAAAGATCATTACCACTTTATTTTAGTACTATAGTATTTCTTCGTTCTTGGGCTCGATTATTTTTCTCTGCCCGTTTTCATCGTGATTAATTTTGCATTGGTTATTATTATACAAATCGAGGTTGGTTGAGACAAGGTGACCCAGGAAAGGGGGTACTCGTGAAACCCGCGGGACTCTGAAGACCAGGAGGATTTGGGGGGGGACCCACTTAGACCTTTCTGGGGCTCTTTTGTGACACAATTGACACCCTTCGCGACCCTCTTGAGAAACTGTAGGACCTACTTGAGGCCCCTCTGAATCCTTGAACCTTTGCTCTCTCCTCCCAAATCTACGTTCAACCTACTCGGTATCTGCGTTAAACCTTCTCTGTATCTACTTTAATCCTACTCGGTATCTAAGTTAAATCTACTCTGTATCTACGTTAAACCTACTCTGTATCTACGTTAAACCTACTCGGTATCTATTTTATTTCTACTCTGTATCTACGCGGTAATCCTACTCGGTATCTGCGTTAAACCTACTCTGCATCTACGTTGAACCTACTCTGTATCTGTGTTGAACTTGCTCTGTGTCTGTGTTAGTCCTGATCGAAACCTACGTTGGAACTACTCGGAGTCTGCGTTGAAATTACTCGTAATCTACGCTGCGCCTACTTTGCCATTCTTAAATTGCCCTAAGGGGGAGTCTACATTAATTTCGCGTTGGGACTCCTGTGGAAAACTGAAGCAACAACTACAATTATTACCATGACCCCAACACCCCTCTCCAGTACTAGCAATACCACAATCAGTCCAGCGACTGCCCTCGTAATAGAGGCGGGCGTCCCAAGCAGTGAATCCACCAGTGCCCAGGAGAGCACTGCGGTGGATGCTGCCTTGGTCGACTACGAGGAGAGGTCCAACAACCCGAGAATCAAAAGGCCAAGAGACGAAGATTCCCCCAACGAAGACCGCGGGATCCGCGACACCCTCTCGCCACGAAGAAAAAAGTTTAGCAGCATCCCACAAACCACAGCTCGTCTCGATCAAAGCGTTGAACGACTTCTGACCGTCTTAACAGCAACCGCACCTAGCGAAAGCCATTGTGTGGTATTCAACCCTCAGATAACATGCCGAACACCAGAACATCTCACGAGTGAGAACGACCATCGCCTGCGCGATGACGCGTTGAAAATCTGCAACGAAGAACTGATACCCGAAACCACTGATCTACCATGCATCGCACTCGACGCAAATATCCCAGCGACTACTACTCAGCTCATCATAATGTTAAAAAAAACTCATTAGAAGAGAAACGCACTCGCTCAAGAAGCAAACACAAAGATCGTACTCCCTCGTCCTCCTCCTACTAGAGCACTCACCGCCGAGAACACTGTGAGTCTAGGAGATCATGTTCTACAGAACGCGGACGCTCATGCGAATGCTCTCAATCTAGGACACCTGCGTCTCATAGAAAAGAACACCACAAAAGTTCCTACAAACCACGCGACCGCTCCAGACCAATAAAATCTGTGCGTGAAACAGATCCGAAATGAACAACAACGCAATACTTCAGTGGAACTACCAGGAACTTTGAAGCAAGAAAGATGAATTATTATAGCTAATCTCCACCCATAAACCTTTGGTGGTAGGCCTCCAGGAGATCAAACTCCGCGACACAGCCACCTTCACAATCCCTCAATATGTCATACACCGTCGCGAAGATCACAATAATGTGACTGCACACGGCGGAGTGGCACTTATGATCCATCAAAGCATTCCTCATCACCTCCTCCCTCTGAGAACAGAACTCCAAGCTGTCGCAGTGAAGATATGTATCTCTAGACCAATTACAGTGGTATCTATCTACTCGTCACGTAACCACGACCTCACGGAGGCACTAATTACCTATCTGCTTAACCAACTGCATCATCCCGTACTCCTCCTTGGAGACTTCAACAGCTACCACGAAGTGTGGGGATGCGTGAAAACAGACCCCAGGGGAGTGATAATGGCCAACACCAAAGACACTCACAACATGATCCTTCTCAACGACCGACAACCCACCCGAATCACCCTCGAAAGTGAAACAGCCGTCGATTTATCAATCTGTTCTCCCACTTAAGCTCCCCAACTCGTTTGGGAAGTCCTGCCTTCAACACATGACAGTGATCACAACCCAGTGATCATATCGCTCTTTACTAACCAACCAAACAATCCCGACGCACAGGAACTTCGATCCAACTAACGGAAAACCAGCTGGGAGGAATACTCGACACATGTCGCATGGGACGATGTAGAGGGCCTTCCCGAAGACATTTCAGAGCGCGACCTTGTCATACATCTTTACGAGAAATTACATAGTGCAGCTGCCGCATCCATTCCCCAATATTTACCCTCAACCTTTTTCCCGAAACCTTGGTGGTGCCCGAAGAAACAAGAAGCAATGGACCAGCGTGAAAGGATGTACGGGGCCTTCCGCCGTGCACGTTCCCCCAGGAACCGAGTAGCCTGGAAAATGGAAACTGCCCTTAGCGTGGAGAAGAAGAGAGAAATCTGGACTCAATTAGTTACCACAATCAATCGAAACATCACTCTTTCCCAAGTGTGAGGAAAAATCAGACTTATCCAAGGTCGCCCCGAGCGACCTATCCACACACTGTCGGACGAAGACACTCTATTCTTCATACGCGGACATCGCGGACAAACTAGCTCAGACTTTCAGCCAAATATTACAATTAACAAATTATACGACTTCTTTCCAACGGGAAAAGATCCTAAGAGAAAATGAGCATATCGACTTCACTTCCGCAAATGAAGAATTCCACAGCACATCTTTCTCCCTCCATGAACAACAATATGCTATCGTCCACACTCGTGAAACCTCACCCGGGCCGGACCGAATGCACATCAACATAATCAAACACCTTCCTGACAACGCTCTCCAGCACCTACTAAATGTGTTCAATACGTTGTATCCCAATTCATTCCTTCCCAATCAATGGCGGGAATCCGTAATTATCCCGATACCTAAACCCGGAAAATGTCACAGCGACCCACATAACTATCGTCCCATTGCCCTAACTAGCGTCCTATGTAAGACTATGGGAAGAATGATAACTCACGTCTAGTCTACTATCTTGAAGTGGAGCAGGCCTTGACAACATCCAATGCAGTGGTCGTAAGCGCCACTCTACAACGGACCACCTCGTACGACTAGAATAAGACATTAGACAGACCTTCGTCCGAAGAGAACATGTGGCTTCCATATTTTTCGACGTTGAAACAGCATACGACACTACGTGGAAATACGTGATCAAAAAGGATCTCCGCCGTAAAGGTTTGAGAGGTCGCTAACTACGTTTCATCCACCAATTTCTACAAAACCACCTCTTCAGGGTCAAGGTTGGCAACACACTGTCTCCGTCATATCCGCAAGAAATGGGTGTCTCCCAGGGAAGCGTTCTCAGTGTCACTCTTTTTATCCTCAAAATCGATCAGTTAGCCGACATTCTTCACCGAGACGGAAGACTGCTCTCATCACTATACGTGGACGATCTACAAATAAGCTACAGACACCCCAGCCTCATCAAAATTCAACATGAACTCCCGAAGTGCCTAAGCCCTGTCGGGAACTGGGCTTCTCTAAACGGATTCCGATTCTCGCCCTCTAAAACTAAAAGCATGCACTTTACCCTTGTGCCCGGCTTACACCTGAAACCAGCGCTAACGCTGCACAACACCCCTTTAGTTTACGAAGAAACGATAAAATTCTTGGGTCTTGTGTGGACCCTAAACTCATGTGGCGACCCCACATTGCTGCCCTGGCAACTCGCTGCAAAACGTCGACGGGACTTATCCAATCTGTAACATCCCTGAAGTTTGGTGCCGACACGGACACCGGATTGACGTTGTTCAGGACAATAATACGATCGCGCATGAACTACGGAGCCGTTGTCGACGGTTCAGCAGCCAAAACTACTCTCGACGTCCTCTCGACCATCAAAAACAATGCTTTGCGTATCACAACCGGTGCGTTCCGCTCCATCCCAATCGAATCCCTTAACGTGCTCGCTAACGAACTTCCGCTCCGGCAAGACAAACTTTCACTACAAGAAGTATAATCAACAACCCGGCAATTAGACACATCACCAACATAACCGATGAGCGCCTTCTCGCGGCTAAAAAGAACATATGCCCACCGTTTTCCCTTCGTGTGGACAACCTGCTGACCTCGCTGAATATCAATCGTAAAGCTATTAAGCCTTCATTTTACTACCGAATCCTTCAAATTAACAAACCAACATGGATGATTAAAACACCACCGGTCAATCTAGACCTGCAAATGTACCCTAAAGCAACTACTCCAACCTACGCGTACCGGCAGGAATTCCTATGACTTCGTGAGGAAGAATATTTAGAGCACCGACCTATACACACCGACGACTCCAAAACCGCGGACGGAGTGGGAGTCGCTGCTGTGTGCGGGAACATCCCACTCTCATCCACCCTCCCACAAGAGGCCTCCGTATTCTCTGCGGAGCTCCACGCACTCGAACTAGCCATCTCTATTGCAAAAACATATCACTTCCTCAAATACGTCGTATTCTCAGTCTGAGTGTCCTTACCCAGCTTAAAACAATGCACTACGAACATCCTGCTCAACGTAAAGTGCAGCACGATCTCTTTGTGATGTCTGAGACGGGTCAGGCAGTTGAATTCTTCTGGATCCCCGGACACGCGGGAATTTGAGGAAACGAACTTGCGGACTTGCTTGCTAAACTGGCATCAACTCACCAAGAACATTTTTTCGCAATACATTACCGGGACTGGTTTCCTATTATCAACTCCCATATAACATATCGATTGGATGAAATGAGGCAACAGAGTGGACAAAAACATGTTTGCAGTCAAACCCTCAGTCGGAGAATGGGAAACATAGTTCACCAACAGAAAAGACCAAGTGTTCATCAACCGCTTGTGCACGGGACACACGTGGATAACTCACAACCACCTGATGGATGTCGATATAGGACCCAACGCGCCACCTTGCCCCTGTTGCCATTAAGTGGCTATCAGCGTGAAACACTTACTGATGGATTGCAACACACTCGCGGCAGCCCGGCGAGCATTCATAAATCCCCCGTGCAACCTACAAAGCCTACTCACGGACCCAACCTACCGTAAAAAGCTTCTTGCTCTCGGAAAAAATCCTGGACTATACGAAGCTGTCTAAATCCCAATCACCTGTGCAAATGAGACGGTCTCTCCACCCCATTACGCACAGAGATAACAATACATTTACAATGATACGCATTAACACTTTACTCTCTTGTACGGGCTAGTACGCGAATGTGACACAGTTGAAATATATGCTTGATTTCATCTTGGCAAGACTAATATTTTCGCACGCGAGGCCGTGCGAACTTACCTGAATCAATGACGGTCGCGCCCTACTGGGGAGCCTATTATGACTCACGCTGAGGCTCCGGTGGAAATGAGGCTCAAATCAAATCAAAAACTCACATACTTTTATCATCTGCTCCCAAGAAATCACGCCTAATTAGAACAAACCTGTCGTTGCAGAATTTGAATGCGCCCACGTTATGAAAGTCTGTTTCTAGATTTAGTACACAATATTCATTATGCTAACATTTTCTGCTTTGATAGAGAGGGAAAATTTAGATTTTTATGTTCGATAGATCTTGAACGCAATGCAGTACGAACTCTGCGACACACGCCGACGGTCCAGGCGCCCTTTCTGCAGCCCTCCGTCGGTTGATTATGTTAAAATTTACTTATGTCGAACCAACTTGTTGGGCGCTAGTAAGAAGTAACATCGTTTCACACCCTCTGGTGCCTCTGGAGGCGCGGCAAGCTCTTATAACTGCCCTAAACTGGAGGTGGTGGTGTCCCCAACTCTGAGGCACACGTTGGTTATTTAAGTACTTCTTTTGCAGCCCTGCGTCAGGTGTTCACGTTTTAATTTACCAATTACGGAGGTCGCTAAACTTAACATTTGCTACTGTCATGTGAATTTCTTGCAAGTTTTTTGGTGCCTCTGGAGCGGTAATTTTTTCAGCCACTCGTTACATAGCGTGAGATTATGTATTCTGTAATAGGGTCAGTATATTGGGCTTCCTCTGTCCCAAAATACAGTGTAACATCTACAATAAAAATAATAGTGATTGTAACTTATTGACCTACATTTTCGGTAGCTTAGTTAAAAAAAATCCATCTATACCAAATGAAAAAAAAATCATTTTCTTCAATGTACAGTAACGAAAGAAAATTCATTTATGGTTAGTCTATAACCGAAAAAAACAAACTAAACTAAATTCCACTAAACTAGGCGTGGAATTCAACTTGATAATTTTTTATGGTTTTATAACTGGACAACCTTTCTTAATAGATAATATCAATTACATTTTCAATTAGTTCAAATAGCGAGCGATCATTGATCATCATAAACGAATTTTCTTACACTACTGAACAGTAATTATTGTGGCCATTATACAAGGTTTTATACATAGTCAAATCTTCCACAGATATAATTGTTAAATGTTTTCAAAACAGCTCTCTCCAACCAAGACGTGGCACACAGCGTGCCGTAGGATCCACTTTCCATAGACTATGAACAAATTTCTGCGCAATTTATCCTTTCCTGGAAACTAGAGGTTATGACGTTTACTCGGTATCAGCTGCCGATAACTCATTTACATAGACTTGCATACGTTGTTTTTCCGTGGTCTAGTGAATGACTTTTTTATAATGTGAGAGATAGCAATGATACTTGCTCACTATAAATAGCTTTACCAAATAAGAACGTGAATTTGATCTGCTTCTGTAGCAACAAGTTTGATGGGGGTCAAGGTTCGACTTGATGACGCTTCAGCAAGCAGAGGTTAAAAGGGACTAGCACGCCTGTCCGTAGCACACTTTCTAGTTGTTGACATTTCTTCATAAGTAATAGAAAAATGACTGCCTTTACACAGAAAATAACACGTCGCGTGTTTATCTAGAAGGCATATGTACGTTCTATAGTTCTACGTTCACTCGTGTCCGGATTGAACGGACTGCGTTGTTTTGCTTGATCGTTCTTAGCGCCTCTTGTTTTTTGCTTCCAGTCCCATTGGGAGCCAATTTATTTCACTCAAGAGTAGCAAAAGGGGTGTTATAACAGTCGTCATTTCGCTTCATTTCTGCCCTAGATCATGCTGTCCTTCCATTTCTTCGTCTGCTGTCGTGGAAGGGACCTCTCTCGATTGATTAATGGCTGCTCCTGCCACTGCCAGTCTGGGGCCGTGCCTCAGACCAGCAGTTGCCACGGGCCGCTAGGCGTAAATTTGTGTTTCCTGATTCATACTTTAGC